>JANHGN010001225.1:16857-37316 GCA_024605025.1 Megaceryle maxima | reverse complement strand
ACCTCTCTACAATGTCCTTTCAGGTAGTTGTAGAGAGTGATGAGGTCTCCTCTCAGCCTCCTCTTCCTCAAACTAAACAGACCTTTCCTTTCCCTTTCCTTTCCTTTTTACAAGAATCATAGAGGAAACCCCTAATTGTCTGAGAATGCTATTGTGGTGGGTTGACCCTGGATGCCAGGTACCCATCAAGGCCACTTCCCTGTTCAGCTGGACAGGGAAGAGAAAATATAAAGAAAGTCTTACGGGTTGAGATAAGGACAGGGAGAGCTCACTTAGCAATTACCATCACAGGTAAAACAGATTAGACTTGGGGAAATAAACTTAGTAGCAGTCAAATCAGAAAGGGATAATGAGAAAAAAACCCCAAATCTTAAAACACCTTCCCCACACCCCTCTCTTATTTCCAAGCTTAACTTTACTATCTTTTTTACCTCCTTCCCTGCAGCAGCACAGGGGGATGGGGAATGGGGCTTGAGGTCAGTTCAGTCTTATGTTGTTTCTGCCACTCTTTCCTCTTCAGTGGGAGGACTCTTCACACTTTTCTGTTGCTCCAGTGTGGTGTACTCCATGGGTTGCAGCTGGATATCTACTCCATCATTAGCCTCCATGAGCTGCATGAAGACAGGCTGCCTCCACGTGGTCTCCATTACAGGCTGCAGGGGGTCCTCTGCTTTGATGCCTGGAGCACCTCCTCTCCTTGCTTCTTCAATAACCTTGGTGTCTGTGGAGTTGTTTCTGTCACATATTCAAACACCTCTCTTTAGGCTGCAGTTGCACAGCAGGTTTTTTTCCCCTTCTTAAATATGTTATCACAGAGGCATTGCTACCATTACTGATGGTCTTGGCCTTGGCCAGTGGCAGATCTGTCTTGGGGCAAAGCATAGCACTTTTTTATGTCCTTAGGTATTTGGATATCATACTATAAGTTAAGAAATTTTGTATTTCCTTAGTAACTGTAGACCACAATACAGAACAATAGTGTGATGTGTAGATTTTAAAAATAACTGATCCTCAAAAAAGTCTGTGGAGATGTTCCACTTGCTTTAGCTCTATTTACATTGTCTAAAATTTATCTCTTCATGTGTTTTGCTATTAAAAATGACTGGCTTAAACACAGATTTGTGTATTTAAATCTATTTTAAGAAATTTCAACATTAAACTTAATGTAACTGTATTTTTCTTCAACTGTACAATACTTCATTGCCATGATATAGTAAATAAGTCAATCGAGATGTCCATTTGGATGACAGTGTATATAAAATCATAACATAGGCAACCAGAAAAATTGTGTAACTTAAATCCCTTAGAAATGAGGTATCTAGATATAGTCATACATGATTCATATGAAGGCAGTGAAGATAACTTCAGAGGGTAATTTATCCTTTCCTGTAGCAGCACTACAAAAGAGATAGACTTCCTCTTCTTTTCACTTCCTCTTTTATTCCTTTACTAGAAGGAAATAATTTACTTTAGTCTAGATATAAATTGTAGGTGTCTGAAGTTAGATAAGATGGGTTTCTCCTTGATACATTCACCATGTGCCATTTATATTCCTAGCCAGAAGTAAGCTTTCAAACAAACATCAGTCCTCATTTACTTGTTTGTGTTATAAGTAAAAAATATTAAAAAAAAACCCCTGCAGAATATTATTGATAACCTATCATTGATTAAAAGGAGACATCAGGATATTTTTATTTTGCTTTGTGTTTTGTTTTTTAAAATATTACATTTGAGCTTGTCACCCTAAAATCCTTCCATAATTGAAAATACTTTTATTATGCTTTATTTATCATAATTTTAGATGTTTATAGTAGGATGAGTTGAGTAGGGCCTGACACTATACAGTCGTGGGTCCTGAGAAAACTGGCAGACCAAGTTACTAAGCCACTAAGTTCCAGAAAACTTTCTGTTAATTTCAGTTTGATCACAAACACGTTTTACTTTGGAAAGGCAAAATTATCTAAATTATGTTCTGCATCATACACTGATTGTCCTCTAAAAATGGGAATTAACATGTTATGTATCTACACTAGGATATGTCTCAGTGCTTTTTCTAAGAATTCAAAACCATTTGTAAAACTCAATCTCCTTAAGTTTTGGTTTTTAAACAGAAAAGCTAAATAGAAGGTCTAATATTGATTGTAATTTGATGGAAATGCAACACAATCCAAAGGCACTGAATAACATGAAAAAATATGTTTTTCATGAAACATTTAAAAATAATTATTTCCAATTAAAGTATCTCAAGTAAAACATGTCAGAAAGTTAATAGATGCAAGAATGAAAAAAATATAAAGTCATACAGTCATTAGCTTTGATGCACAGTAGGTTCTTTAAGAGCAATCATTGTTATTAGAATTGGGTTTTGTATAAAGAAGATGGTTTCTTAGAATTTTGGAACATTTAAACAGGCTTAAACACATAGGCCTGATAGTTTTATTCTAAAAACTGTTTTGTTCTTGTTAAAAATAACTTCTAAAATAAAAAAAAACCAAAAACCAAAAACAAAAACAAAAACAAAACAAAAAAAAAAAAACCAACAACAACAAAAAAAAAGGAAACCAACCCAAGGAAATAACAACAGCAAATGCAAACAAACAAACAGAAATCAAACAAAACCAAAAAAACAACAACAAAAAACCCAATAACAACAACAAAACCAAACAACAAAACAAAATACAGGACTGAATTCTACCTACTTCAAGACTCCTGATCAAGAGGCCACATGTTATGATTACAGAACATCAAGACATAATTCACATGTAAAATTACTGTGGGATCAAGATTATAGTAGCAACCTATTCGCGCTGTACTCAGTGCTTGATATCCTGGAGACTTGCATATGATAAATGAATCACAGTCACAGAATTAGTTCATGGACTGTCCTGTGATGGTGGGTACTATTTAATTTCTAGTAAGTTTAAGCAAGTCTTGGGAGATGAAGACACACTACAGGGGAGTTTTCAGACATACAGACATGTTCTATGCCCTGCTGTTTGTTTTTAGGGGTCAGGCCCCATTAAATTTAGTATCTCCTATGTGGTCAAGGTCAGAAGTTTGCTTCTCCCTTTCCTGCAAATAATCCAACTGCTAACTTCACATCTCAGTCCTGTATGTTTTACAGAAGACAGTGTTAACTTTGCAGAATCAAGAGCCTAAATGAGAGAGACCAGTCCAAATATAGACTTCAGCTAACAGCATTATATGTTGCAAATATTTATCCTGCTATATAAAATGGAAAGCAAGCTTCATATCCTTGTAAATGGTGTCTAACTTGGAGGAAAAAGCATACTTCAAAGGCAGGATTGCTCTGAAGGACCATATGGATTATATACTGAATTGCTCCTGATATATTTCCACAAGGACTTCTTCAAAGGAGAAAAAAGAATCATTGATCATCACGCTCATAGTGGCATCTATATGAAACTGCTGTGAAGAAACTCAAAAATGTATTTAAAAAAAAAAAAAACCAAACCAAACCAACCAACCAAACAAAAACAACAACAAAACCAAACAAACGGACCCCCCCCAAAAAAAACAAACTCCAACACCTTATTTCAGGCTTTGTAAAAAAAAACTTAGATTCAGCACATTATTAGGAGAAAGTGCTCAAGCTTGCAAATGTCTCAAGTAGATGGGGGGTAATGTATCAAAAAACCTAGGGAACAAAAGACATGAAGTACTGATAATTCTAATTATCAGAGTGAAAGAATATGACATTTAACAATCCTAATTGAATTTATTTTCGAATTTGGGGAATATTATATTGAATGTTTAATATTTTGAAGCTACAGTAAGTAAGATTTATTAAACACTTTATCACAGAACTTTGAGATTTTATACCTTATTAAATTTATTGAATTTCACTATGAAACACCTCTTTATTGAGACCATAGTACAGTCAAACTGTAATAAAATATGAAGGCATACTTGTGTGTAACAGAGAAATTATGACCCACTTTCCAAATAAAACTGAATTTCTTTATCTTTCAGATTAAGAAAACAATTTCATTTTTTTTCTGCTTCAATTTAAGATACAGATGTAAGGTTTACTCTCACAGTTCCAGTTTTGAGCTTTCTTCATCACTTATTACAGTCAAACTATTTCACTTTTTGGTCTAAAAACAAATTAATTTTTGAACTGGCAGAATTCCAACAGGAATCATCTCTACCTTTAGAAGAGTTAATAGACATATTGGTAAAGCATCCATTTGATATGAGATTCTCAAGTTTATGTTTCTAATTTAATTCTAGTTCGATGCAGAAACTAGGAAAAGAAAATTAACTAATTATTGGTTTTTGTTAAATGTTAAATTATACGTCATTGACCAGTACAAAACTATTGTTTTCTTTACACATGTAGCACCTGCATTTTATATCTATTATTCAATGGTATCTTAGATTTTCTTCTTTCATTTAACAACACAAAGATAAATCTAGGAAAACAGATTAAATGTTTCTCTCATATTCCATTTCATTCACAAAGAATGTGTTATGCATTTTTCTTTGATTGTTGTAAAATCACTTACATAATCTGTCATAATTTGAAACATATAGCTAAACACTGAAAAATGTCTCCCTATTTAAATTTTCTATCAGCTCTTATCAATCATCTTTTGCCCAACACCAGAAATTCTTCACTTATTCTATATTAGTTATTGAAATGGGCAACAACTTTTAAGTCTTTCCTATACTGGTCAATCTTTTATGTCTTAAATACCATCTAGTTTCAATATACTACAAAAAACTATTAGACAATTAATTGGAAGAATTCAGGTTACTGTGAGAGTCGGAAGATGTCTTTTTTATTAACACTCTAGCTCGCTTTCTGTTTTTCTGCAGAGAAAACTTTCATCTTTTATCAAGAGTAGGAGCTTGGAACTTCCCCTGAGGGTTGTTACTCTCTTCCTGGAGACTTTTGCATAGAAGCATGAAAATCTCCCCAGGGGGAATTCTTTTGGTATGAGAAACACTATCCTAGTACAGATTAATTCCTCTCTTAATATCTGTTGATCGCACGCCGATTTCCCAGTGGCCTGTTTTGTTCCAACAAAGAAGAAATATTGCAGCTAAGGTTATGTAGAACACAATGAACTCTTTGGGATTTCCAGTCCTTCTCCCTATTGCAGTGGAAATACTAGTAGCAATGTCATGCTTAAAGTAAAAGAATGAAAGAGAAGCTAATTAGCTAAATATAATATAGTTGTCTTGAGCTGTCCAGGGTCTAATATGGCAAGGTCAAGCAAAATGAGGCAAAGGCATGAAGGTGGTAGCAGGTGTATCTCAGCTGCTTCATTAGTTTGAGCACCAAAGGATTTTGTTGCTTGAAAAATCACTTAATGCAGAGTTGCACAACTACCACTATATTGCCTGATTTCAATGTGCATCCACTTTGTAAAACAGATGTTGACATTCTTATTATATTTCTTATGGTATAGTGAAAAGATCAGTTCATACTTGGTGTATCTTCCCTGTGCTTCAGCTATTATATAGTGATTATATCACCCTTTTCTCTCTTTCAAGACAATTAACCACATTAAACATTAGCCTTTGGTGTGGAGTTCTCACAAAGGATCTCCAAATAATCTTATCAAGCAATATTTACTGAACCTCTCCATAATACTGGCAGCTTGATTTACACTTAAATCCAACATATTAGTAAAACATGACCTTTATTTAAAAAAAATAACAACCCACAAACAAATTGTTGTGTTAATCAAGATGTATTTTTTTTCCAAATTTTCACTTTTAAAATAGTTTCTAAGACTTAGAATTGCTATGAGCATAACTGTTATATAACTTTTTGGAGTACTCTAAGATTTTTTTCAAGTTACGATATTACATTTCTTGAGTGCTCCCAGAAACTTTTCTTCTACTGGTTTCCTAACAAATACCAATACAGAATCTGCAGTTTTTTTCCTAATTGTTCACTTTGTTAGGTTGCAAATAAATATATAAAATAACAGTCTCTGTTATACTTTTGCTTTTTCTCATAGGTTATTGTTTATATAAAAGTATATATAATAGTATGTATGTCCATAAATCTGCAATTCTTTTTCTCAAGAAATATATAAAATGATGTATAGAATATCATTACCATGTACGCAAGGTTTTTGTTGTGTTTTTTGTTGTTTCTTTGTGGGGGTTTTGTGGTGTTTTTTGTTGTTATCGTTCTTGTTATTATTGTTGACAATGGCTCTATGTTTCATGTTATTAATTAACACATGATACACTTTGTCATAAATACATACTTTTATGACTTTCCTCCTCTTTGAAGTGAAGGCATGACTACAATAAAAAAAATGTGAATAATCATTGTGGAACACCATATACACAGACAGAGAAGCACTAAGGGTGTTCTCTTTATGAACAGTTTTGATAGTACTTAGCTGTTATGCGTTGCTTTTCTTCCATACATATTGAAGAATTTTTTAATGGCAGGTAATACCACTGCCTTACTGTATGAAAAATATGCATGAATCACAGAAGGTTTTTCTAAGATGTGCTATCAAAGCAGTAGTGGTGAAAGTATGAGAAGTTACTACAACATGGATTGTCTTTTTTCCTGTGTTGATCTGAAATACCATTTCTTTCTTGCAGAAAAGACACTGACAGCTTCATTTTTCCCTTAACACCACATTCGATTTTAGAAGATGATCATCAGCAGAAAGCCAAGTGAGTTTTTCTGGAATGTGTGAAAAGTCATTTAAAGACCTGTGATTACACAACTGAACTGAGCTACAAATAGCTCACTCCAAGCCAGGAACTCTAACCCAAAGTTCTTGAGTTCTGTCCCGTTGTGGCAGTTACAAGTGTCTCCTCTGTGCTGAAGGTATCACAGTGCTGAACTTCTAGAAATATATTTTAAGGGCTGGTTTAACATGAATATAAATGGTTGCTGTGTTTATGAATTAGAAAGTTAGACTGAGAACTGTCATTTTTAACCAGTTTATTTTGCTTAATAACTCATCACTTTAGAATCATGGAATCATTAGGGTTGGAAAGGACCTCTAGGATCATCAAGTTCAACCTTCACCCTAACATCTCTCTATCCATTAGACCATAGTCTCAAGTGCTATGTCTACTCATTTTTTAAACACCTCCAGGGATGGTGACTCTACTACCTCCCTGGGCAGCCTGTTCCAGTGCCTAACCACTCTCTCAGTGAAGAATTTCTTTCTAATATCTCATCTAAACCTCCTCTGACACAACTTGAGACCATTTTGTCTCCTTTTATCGTTAGTAATTTGGGAGAAGAGACCAACACCAGCCTTGCTACAACCTCCTTTTAGGTAGTTGTAGAGAGCAATAAGGTCTCCTCTCAGTCTCCTCTTCTCCTCCAGACTAAACAACCCCAGTTCCCTCAGCCTCTCCTCTTAAGGCATGCTTTCTAGACCCCTCACCAGCTTCATTGCCCTTCTCTGGACCCGCTCCAGCACCTCAATGTTCTTGTACTGTGGTGCCCAAAACTGGACACAGTACTTAAAATGTGGTCTCACAAGTGCCAAGTATAGGGGCATGATCACCTCCATACTCCTGCTAGTCATACCATTTTTCCTTCTCAAGCCTGTAATGTTGCCTGGGGTTGTTGTGACTGATGTGCACGACCTGGCACTTGGCCTTGTTAAAGCTCATCTCACTGACCTCAGCCCCTCACTTCAGCCTGTCCAAATCCCTCTTCAGAGCCTTCCTACCCTCAAACAGATCAACACTCCCACTTAATTTCGTGTCATCTGCAAAGTTACTGAGGGCACATTAGCATACTCTAATTTAAAGATATAAAGGTATACTGCATAACTTCGATTGTCAGCTTTCAGACTGATGATATTTTCACCACTGAATGATGCTGTCTTATATGTAGTGCTGTTCATTTCTTGGGAAGAAGTTCAGCACAAACTGTTCCTGTAATTGCTTAAAGAAAATTAAATAAAAGAATGTTCCACTAATGTTTGGAATGTCTAATGATAACATAGCTGTTATCCATGCAGTTTTCTCAGGAATTGAAAATCCCATGATCAGTGTTCTCACCACTTTACAGACATATTTTCTTGTTTGCCTCTTAGTTCTTTTATTCTTTTCATTGCAGTAAAGAATAAATATCATATATTAATTCCTAGATGGCGTAACTTCTTACTATATTCTTTGGACTAGTCCTTTTGTAAGTCATTTTCCTTTACAAATTATAGACACATGCAGATTCCTGATGTAGCAAATTGTGCCTTAATTTATTCTGGAGTTTTTTTCTTACATTTGTTACAGGAAAGATAATCAGTATACAGATTTCCTTTTATTTCTTCATTTGAGTATTGATCACACTGTACTTTGAATCTTCTACCACTTTGCTCTTTGATGTCCTGATAACATTTTCTCTGCCCGGAGGTTTTACTGTAAGTTTTCAAGTCTTGTACAATATATCCTTTTTGTTTTTCTTTTCATACCACAGACTGGTGTGGTACATGTGCAACAGCTTTATAAACAAGAAGGTTATGAATATTGGATGTTGTGGTAGCTACATGCAGCATAACATTAGATATTAAAATTATTGTCCCAGAGGTGCATGATATAAGCTCATGATGAGTGATCTCACAAAAGGCACTTGATGAGTGTACACTCCCTTTTGAGTATTTTCCATACTTGATATAGGAAAAAGTGAAAAATAAGAAAAAAAGGTCCATTGAGCATATGACCATAATCTACTTGACCTGATTTGATTAAAAGCTTTTATTAAGCTACTGAGGCTGAGATTTCTCAGAACTTCTGTTTTAAATCTCAATTAATTTTCAGAAATAAAAATAAATTAATTTAAATAGATTCAGTCACAAGAATATTATAAAATTTAGAAGACTGAGGGAAAGGCAATAACTGATGGGCTATGACCAAATTTCTTGGATTCCAAAGAGTTTTTGAAGACAAGACTGTAACAAAGAAGAAATCATGCTTGTACTGCTTTCTCAGTGCAACTACTGATCTTTATGTGTGGTCACTGTAGATGAAATTCACTCCAGTGATCATTCATTTTCTAAATAGTGTCACAGAAGTCAATACGATTACTGACATAGAGGGGGAAGGCTGCATTCATTTTTAAGTACATGCTGAAAATTGACAGTTAAACTTTTTCATTCCATATGGTTTAATAAACACTCTGAACATGATGGTACAGAACAAAAATATGGTAAAAAGTCATTGGAGCCAGCTGCGTAACATGTATAACAAAATTATATATTTTTCAAATTAATTTGTTGAACTGTGCAATAGCAGCTTTTACTGCTCATACCACGCCTTATGCAAATGTCCATATTGTGGATGCCAATACTAGAATATATTTTGTTGAGTATTTAAAAAAAAAATTGCCTGGTCAGGATTTCTATAAGACGTTTTGTCACCTAAAGTCCAGTTAGGTGAGATTTACAAGATGAAGTTCCAGAAACAGAAGGCAGGAAAACCTCACCTAATTTCCTATGCTTAGGATGGTACTCAGCTTATCAAAAGTAGACATCCACCATGTAAACAATGTGGACATCTACATTGACCTACTTATTCAGAAATCTCTCCGTGTTAGAGATCATAAGGTTAAGTTATAAAATGCTTCCCTCCACATATGCAAAGGAGCTCAGAAGAGTCACAGTCAGGGGAATCAGCATAATCTAATCAGAAAAGTGAGTACTCCATCCATCCCAGCTACTCTCATAGCTGTCCCAGGAAAACTATGACCACCATGGTTTGGGTATGAAATTCATTCATATAAATCAACAGGAGCACCTCTCCAGATCACCTTTTAGACTAAGGAGTGTTACTGTCTAGAATATGGAACTCATGGGATGTAAGAGAATATCATCTTTGGATTGCAGAAGACTTATTGTGCTATCTTCAGGGCAGGGAAAGGGAGAGATCAAGATGGTTTGGGGGAAGAGTAAACATGGGAATAGAGGGACAAAGAAATAAAAGTGGACACCTACATATAAACACACTGATGGTCAATATTCTTCTCTGGTCGTGCCCTGTGCCTAGTTACCAGAGATTGTTCTGTCTTCTTATTAAATCCCGTTTTTAACTATTTTCTTGGTGAGGGGACTGTCTATTCTGTGTTTGTGTGTGTATGGAGGTCAGAGTGCCAGTAACTAGAATCAGTTCATGGGTCACAGAGTGTAAGTTGATTTCCAGGACTGGTGGCTAGAGCAAGTGAGGTCATGTAAGTCAGTGTGTGATCACTAGTGAATATCAAGCCGACTAGCCGAAAGCAAAATAAATGTCTTGGAAATGACAAACTAAGGTGATCATAGGTTTGGGCCAGATACATGTGTATCTCTGAGTGAGATGGATGGAGAACTTGGCTATTGGAGGGTCTTGGATATTCAGATCAACTTCCAGAGGGATTGTAGGACTGAGAGACTTACTTGAATATGTGTATGTGTGTGAGGCAACTGGGCAGGGCCAGCTACTGGATAGACTTACTGTCCAAGGTCAACTATTGCCCTTATTTATGTATTTACATATGCATATATTTCTTAGTAATGGACATTCATCCTGGTAAGTCAGAGTGGGGAATAGGATGTTTGTCAATGTTGCTTGTGTTTTCTTCAGTGCTGAATGTTTCTCTGTGAAATGATCTTCATTCTGATGGGTGGTGTTCCTCAGGGATCAGTACTAGGACTGTTTAACATCTTTGCTGGTGACATGGAGTGCACGCTCAGCAAGTTTGTAGACGACACCAAGCTGTGTGGTGTAGTTGACATGCTGGGAGGAAGGGATGCCATCCAGAGGGACCTTGACAGGCTTGAGAAGTGGGCCCCTGACAATGTCATGAAGTTCAACAAGGTGCAAGGTCCTGCACTTGGATCAGGGCAATCGCAAGCACAAATACAGGCTGAGCAGAGTCTGGATTGAGAGCGATCCTGAGGAGAAAGACTTGGGGGTGCTGGTTGATGGAAGTGCTCAACCTGAGACAACAGTATGCAAGTACATCCCAGAAAGCCAACCATATTCTGGGCTGCATCAAAAGAATTGTGGTCAGCAGGCTGAGAGGTTGTTTCTCTCCCTTTACTCCACTCTCATGAGATTCCATACAGAGTACTATATCCAGCTCTGGAGCCCCCAGCACAAGAGGACATGGACCTGTTGAAGCACGTCCAGAGGGCCATGAAGGTAATCATAAGGCTTAAGCACCTCTCCTACAAAGACAGGCTGAGAGAGTTGGGGTTCTTTAGCCTGGAGAAGAGAAGGCTCTAGGAAGACCTTATTGCAGCCTTCCAGTATCTGAAAGGGGCCTACAAGAAAGCTGGAGAGGGACTTTTTACAAGGGTTTGTACTGATAGGATGAGGGACAATGGCTTCAAAATGGAAGACAGCATATTTAGATTATAAATTAGGAAGAAGTTCTTCTCTCTGAGGGTGGTGAGACACTGGAACAAGTTGTCCAGGGAAGATCGGATGCTCCATCACTGGATGTGTTCAAGACCAGGTTGGAAAGGGCTTTGAGCAACCTGGCCTAGTGGAAGGTGTCCCTGCCCATGACAGGGTGGTTGGAATAAGATGGTCTTCCAACCCAAGTTGTTTTATGATTCTACATTTCTGTGTTCATAGGCAGCTTTGTATCAATTTACTCCCATGTTGTATACATGTGCTTGTAATAAATGCTGGTTGGAAATATATGCTCACACTTGCTACTGCTTGGATGTGGAGATGTGGAATTGTGGTAGCCAAGCCTCTATTGGGGTGAAGGATTTGTCAACTGTTGACAAAGGAAAACAGAGAAAAATTAACTGTAGCATAGATTTCCATCTCTCTGACCCTCTGTAGGTGATATATTTCTGAAGTGTGATGCATCTTATCCTAACGCACATACCTCTAACACTTCAGGTGAACTATCTTCTGGACATTCCTATTCCTTCCTTTTGAGGATTAAGATATCCTAGAAAAATTGTTCTACTTGAGGTACTAATTTAAAACAGCTAAAAATGATGAACCACTATTCCTGAGACTCATGCTTAAATGTTTACCACTGAGTGTTCAGGTGACAAACACTATTGGATATTCAGATAACACTATTCAGATATTTAATGATATGATTAATCATCTTCTTTATTATTATTTAATATAGTCTAAAAAGAAGAAAATATACCCTACTATAATATTACTTTCTTCAGATAGAGAATTCTAGATTCTGTTTTGTGCTGTTCTTTAGAGTTTGGGGAATCCTGTGTCACTACATGTGCATTAAGATCAATTACTGTCTTTTTCTGTTACTAGCATTTCCTGTATTTGTTAACTGTATCATTACCTTGGATCACCATATATTAGTTTCTATCTTGTTATTTCTTCCATTTCTGCCTACCACTGCAGTTCTAGCTTTGGAAAGCTTATTCATAAGGATAGTAACTTTGTTATTAATGTCAGACCCTGGTAAATGGAAAAAAAAGAAATTTCAGGAAAATATATACCAGACATAGTCAGATTTTTTATAGGGACAGAAAGTATTGCTCTTTAACCTGAGGGTGAATTAATTTCTAATTTTTCTGTCTGTAAGACAAGTCTTTTCAACAAACTGATTATACAAATTTTTTTAACATGGGAAAAGCAATGTATTTACCTAAACCTTTTCCTTGGAAACAGCTGAGCTTGAAACATCAAGAACTGCAATAGAAGTATTCAACCTAAATCCTGAAAGTCTGACATACTTGTAAGCACTTGAACACAGGGTTCTATAATGGAAAGTGTTAGGCAGTCTTAACTATAGATTTTGCTGCCAGTTTTGGTCGTCATGCTTTCTTCAGTGAAAAAGAAGAGAAAGATTTGAAAAAACACGTGGGGATCTTTGCTCATGTGAAAAGAAAAGAATTAAGAGTACAGACAGGAAATATAAATAATACATGTTGCACTTGGAACAGAATATAAAACAAGATGACAAATTATTGCTCAAATTGCTAGTTTTCACATTTTCTAACTTGTTATGTGCCCTTTAATTCTCTGGCATGCTGTCTAGTCTTATTTTCTGTAATTTAATTTTAACAATTAGTTGAGATGCTGCCTTACTTGTATATATGAGTATTAATTCACATGACTTTTACAGATTACTATTTTTTTAAATGAAAATAATTTGAAAGAAAGAACTCTAATGATCACTCAGCACCATCTGATGATCTGAAACTCTGAAGAAGCTCAGTAAGAGCATTGAAATTTTTCGTAAAATAATTTATATATTTTATGTTTCCTACAATGTGCTAAATGCGAATGAGGTGCTGAGAAATTGGTTTGATTTTTGGTGGTGGTGGTTTCTAAATACAGTGGTCATTATTTTATTTATAATATAAAATGGAGATATCCAGATATTAATTTTTTATTGAACAGCTGTGTGTGCTTTGTATCCCCTGTATTTCATCAGTTCATCCATTCCTTATCACTTGTTACATTCCTTTGTTAAAGCAGATCTAAAATTAGACTGTAAAATAAAGGAAAAAGAGGTCTTCACATGTCTACTTCTTTAAGTGGCAATACAAAGCCCAAACTAAAGAGGATAAAACCAGAAGTCGACCTATCGCATTATTCTATTTCCGAACAATGGCTGAATAGGAAATGGAAATTAGGAAATACAAATATGGAGAAAGTATAGAATAATCTTCCCTTTTGTAGCCTCACATCTTCTAGTAGTCTGTACTTTAACTATTGTCAAAACTCAGCTTAGCTTTACATAATACCTGTGTAAGATACACTGTAAGTTATCTAATTTTGGCTGCAATTATGACAGCTTATTTTAGCAGAAGTGTCACTGAGTAGTAGTAGAGAAAGTGGGCTTAATACCATTTGGACATCTCCATTATGGAGCACATGAGGGAACTGGGATTGTTTAGTCTGGAGAAGAGGAGGCTGATGGGAGACCTTATTGCTGTCTACAATTACCTGAAAGGAGGTTGTAGTGAGGTGGGTGTTGGTATCTTCTCCCAAGTAACTAGCAATAGGAATGGGAGGAATTGAGCTTAAACTGCACCAGGAGAGTTTTAGATTACATATTAGGAAAAATTTCTATACTGAAAGAGTGAGGCATTGTAACAGGCTGCCCAGGGAGGTGGTGGAGTCACCATCCCTGGAGGTGTTCAAAAACCATGCAGTCGGCACTTCAGAACATGGCTTAGTGGTCATGACAGTGTTGGGTAGGTGGCTGGATTTGATGATCTTAGTCTTTTCCAACCTTAATGATTCTGTGATTCTGTGAGTTTTCAGATTTACAATAGACCTACAGCAAGTCTATGACATGGAGACTGAAAACTCTGAATAACCTGGAGCTGGGGATGTAACTAGGCTTCAGACTTTCTGATGTTAAACAGGAGCTGAGTTCCTGCTGCAGACTGTCTCTGCTTCTGGGTTCCTGAAATTTCGGAGAACATCAGTTTTGCCAAGTTTGTCTAAACAGGCAGATAAAATTATGTGCTATGCCTATAACCAGAAAAGTAATTCATGTTAGAGGACATTTCCAGGCCTGGAACTTGATCTGTTAAATTCTTAGAGCAGTTCCTGCCATGTGTTTTGTCTAGGCCAACTAGTACTTTCCCAAAGAACCTCTGGGTCAAGGACCATTCGAAAAAGGTGGTGTGGATGCAGACAAACTGCTTTGGAGACTAACAGAACTGAATTGTATGAACAACAATCACTCCATGAGAGCAGACATCAGTTTCTGAGAGTAGTCCTGCATGTTGTCTTTTTATTTTCATTCCTTAACATAGACAGACCTACAAGATGTTCCACATAAAAGCTTCTGTGACTGAGGATTCAGATGTTACAGGCAGAGCTACAATGGTGTGAGTGATACTGGAGTAGGAGCTCAAACCCATTAGCACAGGCCACTACAATTTGCTATTACTGTGCTTATTTTTCAAGTGGAAGAAAATCTAAAGAGGCACTTTGCAGTTGTATTCTAGCTTCCTTCCTCAGTGCGTTTGATAACTGATACTTCTCAAAAACTGATCAATCTATGAATTCATTGGGGTGCTACATGATTTCCCCTGCTGTATTGAGAAACAAGTATGGGAAGACTTTATTTGTTCCAGATCTTTGTGTGTACAAAAGGCAGCTCTTGCTAAGAATTATTATGAATGCATTGTTGACTTTTCACTGTTCAGCTCTCCCTACACATTGTGTATAGAGCACATTCTACTATAAAATGGGATTTTTTTTTTCTTTATTTTTTCTACTGCAGATGAGGGACATGAAAAGAGAGTATAAAAATAGTGATATATGTGTCCAGGTGAACGAAGAGCAAAAGCTGTAAGGATGGACTAAGTTGGAGAGAGTTTGTGTGCCAGTGCTAAGGGAGAAATGGCATTATTTTATGCAATGCAGTTATGCAGACAGCTGAAAAGCCTAATAGTTTTTCTTTTTATAATCCAGTATTGTTTCTCCCACACACTACATTTACTTGATAAAGTGAGGATGATTTTCTTAATTTGAGTTTAATGTTGTAGTGAAAAAAGAGGATCTTGTTCCCTGAAAATGTGTTAGCTAAACTGTGATTTTGAGCATTCAGCTATGATGTTTGGGGTTCCAGAGTCACAGTCCAATGTAAATAGATGCTGCTGCTAAAAGCTGATCCTTTAGAGGAGTGAGGGGCAAGGTTAATTTTCAACCAAATTATTTACCTCATATATCTCCCAGCAGGGCCTCAAGAATACCAGTGCCAATACAAGGCAAGCAGTGGGAATAAATATTTGAGAAGGTAAGTAACATTCTATTTTTATAAGGAACTCTTACTTATGATGTGTTAAAGGGGATGGATAAAAAAAATAAGGTGGTAGAATTTGTCTTAGATTTCACAATTTTGTGTTTTGAGTGGGGGTTTTTTTTGCGCATGTGTGTGTGTTTGTATTTTTTTTTTCATTTGTTTGCTTAGGTTTGGTTTTTTGTTTGGTTTGGGGTTTTTGTTTGGTTTGGTTTAGTTTGGGGGTTTTTTTGGTTTGTTGCTTTTTTTTTTCTTTGCGTGTGCGTGTGTGTTTTATTTTGCTTTAAATTTACATTCCTTTCCTATAATCAAAATCCTGACCTTTTAGAGTTGTATTCTTCCATTTTCTTCATAGCTGTTCTGTCTCACAAGTATAAGAAAGTCATGGTTAGTATCTCACTGTCCATTAATCATTTTTCTTCCTAGCCACTCACTTCATAGGAGACAACAGACAAATAGCAGCTTCACTACAAGTTAGAGCCTGGTCCAAAGAGATTGTTACAGAAAGGAAAAAAAGCCCTTAAAATTGTGCATAGTTAAAACAGGGTTACAATGATTCCTCAGAGGATATTGAAGTATTATTCTAATGACCCAAATTCCGGTATATTAAATGGTACACATATTTCATAAAATGCTGTTTGATATACTTGCACATACATATATATATTTATATATGCAATGGAGAAAAAACATTAGATGACATTATTATGACATTATTCAACTGACAGTGAAGTATTTCCTGACTTCTAAGTGCATAACTGAACAACCTTAATGTTTTATTAAGATGCTATATTGCATTTACTGTATCATCCTAAGTACAGATGGAGCATTATATAATACATTAAGTGAACTAAACAATTTATTTCTAGATACAATAAACTCACCTTTGACTTGTTTTCCTTCAAGCACTCTGATTACACCTGGTTTTGGAAGGCATCCAGCTTGATGACTAGTGCTGGTATTTTAGCAGTGGGGTAGATTATTCCATTTAGTGGATAGAAGAGATCACAAAATTGATTTTAAAGTTTAGCACCAACAACTCCGAACCATAGTTTCTTCATAATCCCAATGGTAAGGTGGTTACAGGACAAATTAATTTTTTAACTAAAACAAATACATTTAATGTTTTACACTGAGAAAGCATTTAGTAGTATTTAACTTCTACTTGGCAAACTTAGAAATCAGTCATTGTACAGTAGTTAAATATACACTCAAAATATTCCACCTTGGTTGATTTTATAATCTGACAGGTCATTTTAAACACAGATGTGTTTAAAAGCCCTATAGATTTGGTGCTTGGGGGTATGGCTTACTAATGAACTTGGTAGAGTAGGGTTGATGGTTGGACTTGATCTTAAATGTCTTTTCCAACCTAAATGATTTTATGATTTATATCCAATGATGTAGTGCCATATTTTAACAAGACCACCTTCCCCCCTCCAATGGAAACTGCAAGAAAATAAAGTTTTATTTGAAACTGAGAAAATCCTTTTATAGAGAATATTTTAAGAATGTATTAAAACATCTGAAAAATAATGCCGTCTTTGAATGTAGTCCAGGTCTGATCAAAACAATAATAATTACGAGATTCCAAAGGAAATTAAGTGAAACAGAAACCTCTTGCTTTGTGGGGTCTACTCTATTTTGATTGGTCAATGTCTCAGTCTTGTTGGACTGCTATAATTTTAGATGGAATTACAGTAATGCATGTATGCAATAGCTCTAGATAAATACATATATACATTCTTAGCATATGCGGTCAAGTTTACATAAACATATTGCTTTCCTGTGATTCATTAAGGTAGTTATGTTTTATTGAAAGCACACTATATGAAATACTGGACTGGATAGAACAGCTTATTTTTTTGTAATGTTATCAGATTTACTTTCTGCTTGGTGACAGACTTTCACAGCTGCACCAATGTGAACACCCCGGAGGGCATTAAATAGTATTTTCCTTTTACACATGTCCACAGAGCAGAAGACTTTCCCAGGCTGAGGGACATGGCTGCCACTTTCCCATTTGCCTGTTCAGGCAGCAGCAAACCTGAGCACATATCCCAGAGCCACAGACACTGAAACAGAATTCACACACAAAGGACACCAAGTCATGGCCTCATCATGGACAAGGTGCTAGCTCCAAAAGGTCCCTTATACAGGGCTCCCATCAGACACAGACACAGGACAGTCATATCTCCTTCTTCTCTTGGGCTGGCAGAGGCAGAAGGTCACTAGTACATCACACAGACCACACTCTCCAGGTCATCAAACACCTTCGTGGATCCCCCAAGAACCATCACAGCCCTTCTGCCCACCTAACACCCTTGCCTGGATTCTAGTCCCCCTTTGCTCACCCCATGGGTATCTGACTTGCTTGCTGGTCCCTTTGGGTGCTCACTGCAAACACACAGCCCTTGCACACTTCTCCCACTGGCATCCCACACTAGTGGGTCTTCCCACATACCAGCACAGATCCTCTGCCCACCTGATACATGTTCCTGGATCTGAGGCCCTCTACTCAATATCTGGTTGAGCTTGGAGTTTGCCAGAGAATACACAGGCACACCTCATACACACACACTTTGGGGAAGACACAGACACTCACCTCCATCAGCTGGCACAAGGTACAGGGGCTACAACCTGCAGTCCTGCTACAGTTGCTGGCACTGATCCCATCACTCACCTTACTCACCTTAGTGCCCTCAGTAGTTGATTTTGGGCACACACACCATTGCCACCACAGTGGTTGGGAGTTAAAGAATCCCACTTGCTCCAGCACCCTCACTCGCTCCAGTAGCTCACCCCACAGGCCAGGAGCACCCATCCCCTTGTTCTCCAGTGGCTGACACCATTTTTCACTCACACACACAGAGGTGTCTCCAGAAGCTGGAACTTAGTCCTTGCAGTGTGCACACACACTCTCACCCATAATAGAGATTGAGATTACACAGAGACATAATTAAGAAAAGATGTAATAAGGAGATGTAAGAAGACAGGACAGACTGTGGTGGTCAGGCACAGGGCTCAGAAAGACAAACCTACTGACCATGCCTCTTTTAAACCCTTTTCTGTCTATTTCTCTTTTGTTCCTTTCTGCTTCCCCTGCATGTTGTCTTATCAGTTCATGCAATCCCACCAACATCTTCCAACATCCTCAACTTTCAGGTTTGCATCCTCATCTGTTGCAAAGTCCTGAATTGCCTGCAGTTTCCTGATAGCCCATCCATTAGTGTGACATTTGTTCCTGGTTACTTTGGTGGTGCTTATTTATCAGGTTAGGGAAGGGAAGGTTGTCTGCTTCCCTTTCCTTATCCTCCCAGCTGAAAATATGAACATTACCACACTCCACATTACCAATTAGAGTGGCTGACTGGGTTTGTTCTTATAATGACCTCCCTCAGTGTTTATTGGTCAAATTTATTTCTGCATGTTCTGGTTTATGACTCCTTTGACATGATATCCTCAAAGAAGTACTCTTTTTCCACTTACAGAGAGCAGTGAGAAAACTTGTGGGATTTCCTTTCCATTATTTTTCTTCCATTGTCATCATGATAAAATCCATCTTTCTACTCTAATTTCTACTAACTGGAAGATAGTAGCTTAGAATCACATCAAAGTAACATTTCTTTAATATCATGTTAAAATCAAAGACACTAGATGAGCTTTGAACTAGCGATAAAATAGAGGTTAGACAGAAGTTCGAGGAATTTCCTTACTTGTTTGTTTTGTTAAAATTTCCAAATCTTTCTCTTTTGATAGAGAACAATTCACTAAAAATTACACTCGTCCATAAGGCATAAAAGTATGTAAGACTAAGAAAGCTAATTGTTTTTCCAGAGATATCATTCTTTTCTTTAAATCCACAAACATTTGAAAGGTTGTGACCAGGTGGACTGCATTTGCTAAATGTGACTCCATGGAGTACATTCTCTTTTCAGCATGCATGGATTTTCATGTCTAGCATCCATTAAAGCTCACTTATGAAAGTGAGTAAATAACACACTATTTTTCATCAGTGACTATTTCTGTGGCATTTATGGGTGTAGATTAGACATGAAGCATTTAAATATTTTTTTCTGAAGCTCTAATAACTAGGTGTTAACCACTGGAAGCATCATATATATGTTTAAAAAGCAGAGAGCAGCTGTTAATGCTGTCACACCAAAGTTTTTAGCATTGCAACCACTCTGTGTAACAATGCTGTACACCTCTTTTTCTTTGCTTTCAGAGACAGGGGTTATTTTTCTTCCCAATTTTTTTGTTGCTTAGTTGCTTCGATGTTGCACTCTACTTCTAATGTGTTTATTTCAGTATGTACAGTATAATTTCCATATGGTTCTGCTTTTGACAGCAACATGAGTCACTGATAATGATAGGTGAAGGATTAGTCCTTTGAAAGTGCCCTCCTTTTTCTAAAACTGTGGAAGAATTAAATCTAGATATTATTTTTTTAAAGCCTTTTATCAAAATAAGGACTATAAATTCAACTCATAGAATTAGCTCATATTATAGCTCATAGAATATATGTGAACAGACAGAATATTGCAAGGATATTTCGATATACATCTTTGAATACCAGGCAACAGAGGATAAACAGATCATTTTATTCAGTTATGAAGTCAGTCATTTTATTAGTCAGATTTATAGGAAGATGTAATGTTGTCTGTTAGACAAAAGTTATTCAACAGTAGGAACCAGAAAGTTCTCAAAAAACAAACAAACAAACAAAAAAACCCCAAACAAACAAACAAAC
>JANHGN010001225.1:0-13615 GCA_024605025.1 Megaceryle maxima | reverse complement strand
AATATAATTACAGCTACAATATGTTATGATGTATAGTACAAGTTTATGTAATTATGAATGTTGAGCATTCAAAGAAACATTAAAAACATTCAAACAAAACAAAACAATCTTCTCTCCCAATAAATAAAATTGTTTTAAAAAAATAGAAATATGGGGGGTGGGGTGATGTTGATGGGATCTCTTACAATCACAGGTGGTTTATTCATGTATGAGCAACATTTAACTTAGTTTAAATCTCTTACTGAGGTTCTAGATGGTTTTTTTGACAGTAAAATTGCAATTATGGCTAAATTCCAAGTGACATCTTCTCTACATTTCATTCTTTTTCTTTTATCAGTAGTTAAACACAGTACTTTTTAAACAGGACTAAGGAAACAAGAAGGGTTTATATAAGTACAGAGGAGACAAGAGGAATATTGGGAAGAATGTGGATCCATTACTCAACAAAATGGGGAACCTGGTTAGACAGGACATAGAAATGGTTGAGGTATTGAATGTCTTCTTTGCCTCAGTCTTTACCAGCAAGGCTAGCCTTTGGGAATCTCAGATCCCTGCAGTCAGGGGCAAATGCTGGAGCAAGGAAGATGTATTGCTGGTGGAAGAGATTCAAGTCAGGGAATACTTAAGCATCCTGGACATACATAAGTCCATGGGTTCTCATGGTCCACACAAACCCAACACAGATGCAACTACAACTGTTGAGGGAGATGAACTGGCAGACAACATTGTGAGTCTATTCTCAATAGTCTTTGATCAATCATGGTAACTGGGGGAAGTGCCTGAAGACTGTAGGGAAAAAAAATGCAACTCTTCAAAAAGTGCAAGGATGAGGACCCAGGGAACTACAGGCCAGTCATTTTCACATCAATCCCTAAACAGATGGTAGAGCAGCTAATTCTGGAATCCCTTTCCAGGCATACTAAGGACAAGAAAGTCATCAGGAGTAGTCAGCATGGCTTCAGCAAGGGGAAGTCATGCTTGACCAACTTCATAAATTCCTATGATAGAATGATTGGCCTGGTAGATGAGGTGAGAGCAGTAAATATAATTGGACTTCAGTAAAGCCTCTGACACTATCTCCTATAAGATCTTCATACAGAGGATATTGATGTACAGGCTGGATGAGCATACAGTCTGCTGCATTGAAAACAAGCTGAATGATGAGACCCATATGGTGGTAATCGGTAGAAAAAAAGTCTAGTTGGAGGTTGGGAACTAGTGGTGTACTCCAGTGGTCAATATGGCATCCAGTCCTGTTGAATCACATCATTAATTATATGGATAACGGGGCAGAGTGTATCCTCAACAGGTCTGTAGATGAGTCCAAACTGGAAGGAGTAGCTGCTACAGCAGAGGGTTGTGCTGCCATCCAGAGGGACCTTGGAGGCTGGTGAAATGGAACAGGAGCCTTATGAACATGAACTCCATCAACAAAAAGAGCAGAATCCTGCACCTGGGAAGAACAACTTCATGCACTATTATATGCTGGGGACACCTGTCTGGAAAGGAGCTTGTCAGAAAAGCTAAGCCTGGGGTTCCTGCTGGACACTAGGTTGGAATGTATTGATACATTCTAGAAGTTCTACCTAGGGCAGGGATGAAGAACCTGTTGAAAGCTTATGGGTAAGAATTAAGGGACAGGCTAATAAGGGTGACAGTTTTGTGATCTGTGGTGCAGTCTAATTGGAGGCCTGTAGATAGCGGTGTTCCCTGGGTGTCAATACTGGGTCCAGTCTTGTTCAACATATTCATCAATGACCTGAATGAAGGGATGGAGTGTACCTTCAGCACATTTACTGATGAACTGTGAGGAGTTGCCGACACACCAGAAGACTGCTGACATTTAGTGAGACCTGGACAGGCTGCAGAGTTGGGTGGCAGGGAACCTAAGAAAGTTCAGCAAAGGCAAGTGGAGGGCCCTGCACATGGGGAGGAGTAACCCTATGCACCAATACATATTCTATGAAATTCAAGAGATAAGTAAAAGTAGCATGTAGAATCATAGAATCACAGAATGGCTTGGGTTGGAAGAGACTTTAAAGATAATCTAGTTCCCACTACCCTGCCATGGGCAAGGACACTTTCTACTAGATCAGGTTGCTCAAAGCCTTGAACATTTCCAGGGATGGATCATCCATAGCCTTTCTGAGCAATCTGTTCCAATGACTCACTACCCTCAAAATAAATAATTTATTCCTTCTATCTAATCTAAATCTACCCTCTTTCACTCTGAAACTATTACCCCTTGTCCTATCACTACAAACCCTGATAAAGAGCCCCTCCCCATCTTTTATGAAGTCCCCCTTTAAGTACTGGAAGGCCATAAGAAAGTCTCCACAGAGCCTTCTCTTCTCCAGACTAAACAACACCAACTATCTCAGCCTGTTTTCATAGAAGAGGTGTTCCTGCCCCGATTATCTTTGTGACCCTCCACTGGACCCACTTTATTAAGCCTATGTCTGTCTGGTTCTGGGGGCCTCAGAGTTGAATGTTCCAAGTGGAGTCTTATGAAAGTGGAGTAGAGGGGCAGAATCACCTTCCTTGACCTGTTGGTCATGCTTTTCTTGATGCACAGGAAGCCATTGGCATCAGGGTCCTCCTGGATGACATTCCTTTCCTCAAGCATATCAACAGCAGCACACAGCTTGGTGTCATACACAAACTTGTTGAGGGCACACTCAATGCCACCATCCACATCTGTTGTGACAAAGATGTTAAATAATATGTGTCCAAATATGAACTCCTGAGAGACACTACTTGTCACTGGTCTCAACTTGGGCATCGAGCTGTTGACTGAAAAAAGCTTTTTATGTGACTACCCAACCAATTCCTTATTCACTGTGTGGTCCACCTGTCAAATGCATGTCTTTAGACACTCAGATGATGTGTGAGACAGTGTCATATGCTTTGTACATATTGTGCTTGTTAGTGTTTTGAAGAAATGACTACAGGAAATTAAATTATATAAGTATGAAAAGAAAAAAGAAAAAGCAAATATTATCACCTACAGCTGGTACCAAAATCAAATCAAATGCCTTATACTTTCTTCAAAGCAAAGTAATTTCCTTACAAAACACTGTTAATACAAAATTTTGAATGCAGTTTAATATCTAGCCTTGATTTGTTCACATCTAGAATACTAGATGCAGTTTTTGTCTCCATCTCAAAAAGAAAAACTTGAACTGGCAAATGCTGAAAGAAGAACAAAAAGTCTGTCCAAAGCTAAGGAATAGCATCTGAATGTCAGTATAGTGGGATTCTTCTGCCTAAAAAAAAAAAGAAACAAACCGCCTAGATATGAATATAGTAGAGGTTATAAAATCATGAATGAAAGGTAATGGAGAGGAAATCACATTTTTTCTTAGATGATGCAAGAAGTTAGTAAGATTTAGGTGCACAGCAAGTAAAGGAAGTCATGACTTAGGCAAGGGAGAAACTCCTTGCCAAAAGATATTGTGGAGACAAAAATTGTATATGGATACAAAGAGTCATTGAGTAAGTGCTTAAAGAGAGCCCTGATGGGAAATTCTGAAGAGATACAACTAATCAGCCTCAGGACTCCCCATAAGGTGAAAAGTATGTGAGGCAGGAAGAATACACTTGCCTCATCAGTGTTCTTCCTTAAGCATTTGTTTATTTTTCCTGTTTGAGACAAGACACAAATTTGGAGGATATTATCTAAACATGTAAATCTGATCTTTTGTTCCTTTTTCTCAGATTAGATTTTTTTTTTTTTTTTAAACATATGTTTAAAAAATTACACTGAATGAGATAACAGCTATTCTGATACAAGGAAACTGATCTTTGTAGCTGCTGATTTATCTTTAATTTTGAGATAAATATTCCAGGCTCCAAAAGCAAATGGAAATAACAGTGTACCTCATTTATAAAGTACTTTTTTTGGTGAGAGAATGCGAAACCCAAAGTGACAAAAAAAAAAAAAAAAGTACAAAAGCACTGGTTAAGGGCTCACATTCCTATCTATTTTTTGTTTTCCCTTATGCTGATATTTTCTATCTTTGGTCTATAGTTGGCCTTTGATGTGATAAATATATCACCTTAATCAGTGGTGAGTATATTTATGCATTTCAAAGGTTTTGGCACAAGAAATTAAGTACCTGTAGAGTTTGCCACAAAGTGGTCCTGCATTGACATTGTTGGTGTTTGGAGGAAAATTCAGCACACAAGTCTCTGTTGTAGTTTAGCAAATGGTTTAATTTGAAATTCAAACTATTTCTTGCTTTTCACTTTCTTCATTGTGTCTGGATTTAGAAGGTATTGCGACCTCTTCTAGAAAACTTAGGTCCTTTTACAGAACAGACCAATTAGATTCTATGCTGTGCTAGGAAGTCATTGATTCAACATCAGTGTGATAAAAATATGTTTTCTGATATTGCAACTTTTGGCTATAATTGACTTTTAACATTAGTACCCTGCTGATATTGTTTGTTACAGTGAATTTTTAGACCACTGGTACTAAAAGTCATTAGATATTATTACAGAGTGCTGCAAATGAAGAACCAAATCTTCAAAGAATGAGAAAATATGTTTTATATGCTTACCAGTCACACTTTCATGCAGCATCAACCATGGACTAAGTCTATTTTTCACACAGTGGGAGCTGTACATAATAAAGAGTGCACATGTTTTTATGTATGCCATCTTGCAAATAGTTTCTGTTTGCAGTCCTTCATGGGTTTTGGTCCCAAAACCCATGCTGCATTTGAGTTTTTGTAAATGTCAGGCCTTAACTTATTTTTAGTTATCAAGTACAAAGGCCAAAAAAAGTGTGTAACGACAGTAATTTTTTTTGAAGCTCATATTATCTAAAAAAGGACACACAATTTGCATGCCATGCTTTAGCCCAAAGCAAAATTTCATGGATAATTTATACAGCCCTAGAAATATAAGGATTATAATGGCAGAAGTGAAATTTTTCTAAGTACAGCAGTACAAACAATGACCAATTACCATACAGTTTTACTACTTTAACACAAAAGAAATGCTCTACAACTATCAAATTTGTAAATGCCAAGGCAGATTACTATGAGTCCAAATGCCATTTTCAGGCAATGTTGTAAGCTATGAAGTCCTTTCCTTAATTGTGCTAATTCAAAACAAAACAGATTTTTTTCTGAAAGCTATGCTATAATCATTCAGAGAACTTTTAAAGTGTTAAATCAAAAATATAAGTTAATCTGTTTGGTATGACTTTCTGTTATCTCACATATTTGCTGGAGAATCTGAAAAATGGTTAGCCTGAAATTATTGTTTCAAATTCACTAAATGAGCAGCAAAACTCTTTATTGACCAAGCCCTACCTTTATGTTGTCTACAAGGATGGCAGTCTCATAAGAAAATTATAATAAACTATGCATAGTGAGTTAATTAAGAGATACATATTCAAAACTCTGCATTTGCATAACTGCAAGGAATTAAATATCCTTAATATTTTAAGGGTGACCAATACTACATAATTGACTATTATTCATAAATCTAACTTCATAATGTGAGGTATAAATCTATTCTTTTCCAACCATTATTATCTTATGTAACAAAAGGTAAAACAGATATGTAACTATTATTTTCCCATTTTAATTATGAGTGACAGCAGAAAAGGAGACAGAATTACTATTGTTAGTGCTGTTTTCATACTTATCAAGATGACACTCAAAACCATCCTATTCAAGGTTATAATATCCTAGGAAAATACATTCTTATCTCAATACCTTAAAGCTCAGATGAAAATATAGAACTAGAATATGATTAAAAAAAAAATTAAAAAGAACATATAAGAAAAGTTTCTATATTCTGAACTTTCTTGTATGGGCTTTTTTGGGGCAGATAACTGCAAAAGGAAGTGAAAACTGTAGTGCTTAGTCCTCACAGTTCATGGCTCCTAGTATGGCAGCTTGATTTGTAAGTAGTGAGCATTCAGAAGGTCTGAACAAATGTCCACACATGATTGGGCAGCACAAACACAATAAATATGATAAAGCCTGAGACAATTGGATTCAACAGAAAAAGCAGTGGAATTCAGTTGGATAAATACATGCAGTTACAAATAAGACTACTGCTAACATTTATATGATATTGCTATAACAAAAATAACTAAATTGTTTGCATAACTCCAGAAAGTCGGCTTTTTATGTCTGTGCAAACAAAAAGCAATACATACGGGTCTTTTATACTGTTTATGAAGCAGTAGGATTAAACTCTGTGTTTACCCAACAAAACCTTTATTACCGTAGATTTGTCTATTTGTATGCACAATAGTCCAAAACCAAGACTATATTCTCAATGACAGAAATACCAATAAGGATACCTTCAGAGAATGCTCATTTTAGTTCCAGAATAACTGATTGATTAGTTTATTGTCATCAAGCACAAAGAGACAAACACAACAAATAAAAATGTAGAAGACAAACACACACATAAAAGGAAAAAGAAAAAAAAAAGAGAGAGGAACGAAGAAAGAGGGGAGGGAACAGCACTCTTAATACATTGTTCTGTAACACTTGCCTTCTTAAGGAAACTGATACCAGTATTCCATTGAGCAATTGTAGGAGAAAAGTTATATCCTCATACGGAAAGTTTTCTTTTCTTTATGATTTGAAAATTAATAAAAGAATAAACATAGGTGGAAACCTAGGTAATGTAGAGTGAATCTTTAAAGCCTAAGGAAATGGCCCTACAAATTCAATGATACTGATATTCTCTAGAATGATCACTACAGCAGAAGAAAAGGAGAAAAATAGCACTTAGTTCACACAAGTCAGTATGCTCCTAAGAGTCATTATATTTCTGGATCATAAACCATGACAAATTATTTAGCTGTTCTTAATACAATCCTTTTAGAATTTCATATTATTTTTAACCAAATAATCCTGAATTAGGAAACAAAACCACAAACAAAGTGAGATAACTAATAACATGTTGTACTTAAATGGCTTTGAAGCACAATAAAATTAGATTAATTTTTATGTCAGAATTCAACTGCCATTCTGGAAAACATGCTTTGTTATAAATGTGATTATGAGACTTTTTTCAAAGATGAAGCTAACTTTTTAACATCCACAGCCTTTGAGAAAACTTGAAGGGAGAGCTATTATTTGCTCCAGCATCCTATGTCAGAATAGGTCAGCTTGAGGTAAGGAAATGGGAAGAATCAAGGAGATGGAGATAGAAAGATACATGCTGGGGAATATTTATTGTGCCCTTTGAGGCAAATTAAATACATTTGTACTTAAATATATATAGAATAATTGAATCATAGAATCATAGAATCACAGAATGGTTTGGGTTGGAAGAGACCTTAAAGATTATATGGTTCTAATCCCCCCTGCCATGGGCAAGGACACCTTCCACTAGACCAGGTTGCTCAAAGCCCTATGCCCATAAACTCCCATATTTAAAAAACAAAAACAAACAAACAAGCAAACTACACACACACAAAATCCACAAACACACAAACAAACAAAAAAACACACAAAAAACCCCCCAAAACCAAAACAAAAAAAACCCCAAAGCAAACAAATAAAAAAACCCACAAACAAAACCAAACCCAAATCAGTGTGTTACACAGACTCTAAGTAGTTCTACAAGGAGTCTGTGAATATGTGTCATGAGTCAATTCCTTACACACACAGCAGCAATGATTCTGTGAGTGTTGTATAGGGTGCCTCAGGCTTGCCTTGAGTCTATCCCTCAGTACCAGATCTCCTGTCCAAAGGTGACACCAGAGTACTCCTATTCCAGGATGGCTATGAGATGATGTTGGAGCTGTTTCTTATCTCAACATCAAGGGAAACTTCCCTCCTTTAGAGGTAGTCCTTCTGTCTCTGGTATTCCTGCTGCCAATCAATTTAACCCCTTCTGCAGTTGGGCCTTCTTGTCCTCTATGACATATCACTCTTCAGTCATAAATTACCATTGCTGAGCAGTTATAAATTTCCTCTTCATGCATCTTGTGGTATTATTTAAGTAAGAAGTAAAATGGAAAGTGTAGAAAGTCAAAAAAGCATAATGAGAAAGAAGACAGTATAATGGACAAGAATACTCTTAATATTGCAAAGTAAATCTGTAACATAAAAAAATGATGGATGAAGGTAAGGGATTTCTTGTCTGCTGCTACCTTCACATACTACATTGATATGTGCTATATGATAGCTTACATTTATATCTGTAGTTACTGGGTGTATAAAAAGAATTGTGAACTTCACAGTGCTCTGAAGATAAGGGGACTGAAATATGTCCAAGAATTATATTAGAAGAACACATATTCTTATTGCTGTTATGTGTTAGCTAAGTGTCATAGAAAAAAATCGTAAGGAAGAAAGCCCCTAACAGTATAACAGCTGGGTGGATTATTTTTTGTAAGATTTCATAACAGGAATCTAAAAAAAGCACACTTGAATCAAGGCAATATAGCCAAGTGCTTCAGGAAAAAAGTGTATAGATAAGACTGTTAGAAAGACATTAAAATATGCTCTAGGAAGTCAAATAAATGGTCCAGCTAGTACTCTGTTCTGTCTCCA
This sequence comes from Megaceryle maxima, assembly GCA_024605025.1. Taxonomy (NCBI): domain Eukaryota; kingdom Metazoa; phylum Chordata; class Aves; order Coraciiformes; family Cerylidae; genus Megaceryle; species Megaceryle maxima. The sequence continues at coordinate 5,078 of JANHGN010001225.1, read as the reverse complement.
ACAGTGGCAATAGAAGATGCTATTAAGTAAAGCATGTGAACCTGTCTACTTCCTGCAGTCTTTTCCTCTCGTAGTCATCCAGCATCCAGAACTGTACTAGGAATGCTAGAAAGTATATTCCTGTCTAGTCCTTTCAGTTTACGAATCTTTAGTCCATACATTTGTCTAATTTCCTTTTTTGAACTGGTTAATAATATCTGCCTGTCATGGGTCCTGTGAAAATTCCCAAAATTCAGTACCTGCTCATGAAAAGGTACTTGCTTTCATCTGCTCTAAACGGATCTTTCAATTTTATTTTTCTTTGTGTTTCACCTCATTTTTGTATTAAGTCATTTGGTGAACAGCCACTTCTTCCATACTGGATGACTGTTTTTGTCAATCAAAAATTCTCTCTAGTTTGTCCTGGTTGTCCTATAGATCTGTCCAGGACAAAGCAGTTCTGAAGACAACTAGAGTTAAGCTAAGCGTGAACACCAATAAAATGGAGACACTTGGCCTTGGATTCTGGGATTAGGCTTTGGCCTTCTTTCTGGTCTTATTTATTTACGCAGACACAGCCTCCAAATACAACCAAGCACTGAAGTTACGTATCTAAGATTTCACACTGCTTTCTTCATAATTCCTTACTAAGTAACAGAGACATCCTTCTGTCTACTGAACTGGACACCATGACTTCACATTATTGGGCACTTAAGTACCTATTTTATTTATATAATGAATGAAGGTCCATGACTTTTTCAGTGGCACTTTCAGCTAAGGAATTTGACTTGAATCATAGAATCATAGAATTGATTGAACTTGCAACCACTGTTCTTTCAGAATCATCTTTTATTTGATCTAGCTCTTTGGTCATTTTATAAAAGATATTGTGGTGGCTAACTCCCATTCATACACCTTTAAATTCCTGGTCTTTATTTTCTAATCAAGTTTGGAAACTGAAAAGACCGAATTAGTTGATCTTCAGCTGAGATAAATTAGAGAGATAGCAGAAAGAAGGAGAAAACAGTGAATTGATGTCTGTATTTGAAAAATATTTTTCTATTTGACATGGAGAATCAAAGCCAGGTACACCACCTAGATTTTTGAATACATCTGTAAGCCATATTTGTATCAGTAATGAAATTTTTTTTCTGATCATTTTCCATTCTTCTTTCTCTATTTTCCATGCACCTCTTGGCCCTATGGTGACTTAATACAATGTAATCTTTAAAAGTTGTACAGAACCTTGAAACAATGCCATTATTCTATCACTTTGTTGCATCATGTGCAGGAATACTTAACTCTTGTTCTCTGGAGCTTGCATCAGATTTCTTTCTTGCAAACCACCTGTCACAGAGTGCACTGCCATGATGAGCCAACACAGTCGATTTTTAGATTAAAATATTTGGGAGTTGGTAAAAAAAGTGTAATTGATGGAGTTATATAAGCTGGAATTTATTTGACTTGTTGATACAGTTACTCTTTTAATTAACATTCCTATTAATAATTTCATAAAAGAGAACATGTGCTGAATACCCCTGAGATAGCTCAGCACCACTGAGTTTTATGAGGGTTGTTTTTTTCCTACCCAGAATAAAGAGGTTAAGCCAAATGGCAAAATGGAAACTGATGCTGCTTCTAGATCTATGGCTAAAATTAAGAAATCACTGGCCAATAATGTTAACCATAGTGCTCACACAGCGCTTTTGTGAGTGCTAACTCTATCAAAAAAAATGCTTTTCATTTTTCTTTTTAGTGTATAAAATTGGATTAAATCCAGCTTCTATTAAGAACTGTCAGACATGAAGCACAATTTCTCAGGCCTTGGTATTGAGCCAAAATAGATGGCTCATCAGTTTCTCACTTGCATTACTCATGCGAGAGAAAAATACCACAGCCAAATGGGAAAGAAAAATAAGTTAACCAGCATCAGAAAACATGAAGCAAATTGTGACAATATGCTGATACAAAAGCAATTTCAAGATTAAATGTTCCTCATTGTGAACGTTCTGTTTATATGGTTTTCAGGCAGTCTTGCTTAGTGTTAGGCTTTTGAAGCTAAACCAAATTAATAATTTTCATAGAAAATACACTAAAGATTCATGGGTATCCATGTGCTTCAAAAAAGGGGACAAATGATGTCTGTGTTCAGCACAGATCTATACATTTAATTATGATATCCACTCTTTAAAAAGTGAATCACACCATTCTTAACTACATATGTCTTTTAATTAAGGATTGTAGGAACTCCTGACAAATGTAAATATAGTTAAAGCTAGAAAGCCTCACATTGCTTAAAACTGTTGAACATAGTTATGGAGAACTTGCATGGATATCTCTGCTCGTAGTTCTGTTGACCACTCCCCTTCAGTGATACTGGCAATTTGCATTGTCTTCTCAGCAGTGTGTCCTGCAAACTGACTTCTATCTCTTCCCCAGGCAGCAGATTAAGCAAACTAGAGAAAAGCTGAGGAACTGTTCAGTGAATGAAGAATTTGTGTCTTTCCCTAGTTATAAGTACACCCTGGGCTTGCTATGGTCCAAACCGTGTATATAATCTTATGAAGTGACACAGAATAGAGAAAACACATTACTTATGTTCTACCAAGCAAAAATTCCAATGAGCCCATCAAGGTAGCACTTGAATAGGCTGGTACCTGCTTCTAGGCAAAACTATAGAAATGATGATGTGTGATTTATTTAGTAAAGAATTAGAGAATATTAATATGAATAGTGAGATTTGACTGCATTTTATGGAAAACAAGATTTTTCAAACTGATTGAATTCTGTGTTGAAATTACAAGTTTTGTTTACAAATTCAGCTATGAAATAAATAACATTATAATTTTGAAAGGTTTAAGGTTTATAACTGTGCCATGTTGTGGTTTGAAATATTAAAACTGTCTAATAAACATGACTGTCATTAGGAAATTATCATCAAATGATGATGATCAAATAATGATAATTTGGCTTTGTGGAAATGCTGAAAAAAAAACCAATGGATTTTATTGTCTTTACTGATTAAATCTGAAATTACTGAGCCACAACAGCTGCAATTTAAAACACATCTATCCTAGCAGGGAGGAAGACCATACATGGTAATAGTAGCATCTTAAACCCCAGTGTCCTGGTTTCAGCTGGGACAGAGTTAATTTTCTCCCTAGTAGCTGGTGCAGTGCTATGTTTTGGATTTAGTGCGAGAATGTTGATAACACACTGAAATTTTGGTTGTTGCTAATTAGCGCTTGTCCTAAGTATGAGGAATTTTCAGTTCCCCATGCTTTGTGAGCAAGCAGGTGCACAAGAAGCTGGAAGGCAGCATAGCCAGGACTTTCCTGAACTAGTCAAAGGGATATTCCATAGGATGGACATAGGATGTCATGTTCAGTATATAAACTGTGGGAAGTTGGCCAGGAGGGGCCTATAGCTACTTGGGCATTAGTCAGCAGGTGGTGAGCAATTGCATTGTGCAATTATTTCTTTCTCTTCTTGCTATATGAATTTTCATTACTAGTAGTAGTAGTAATTAAGTTATTAAATTGTTCTTATCTCATCCCATGAGTTTAACATTTTATTCCATTCTCGCCCCCCCATCCCACTGGGGTGAGAAGAAGTGAGTGGGTGGCTGGCTGTGTGGTGCTTAGCTGAGTTTAAAACCTGACACACAGGAAAATGTAACTGTGACCATCTAAGATAGTACTGTCCCCCATCTGCCTGATCTTTCTTGTATAGAGAGCACAATGTACAGTGAAGGCTGAAAAAACCCAAAAAAACAGATATTTTCATCTCAGATGACCCATTTTATGGCCTGGAACACTAATACAAAAAAAAAAAACAAACCAAAAACCAAAAACCAAACCAAACCAAACAAACAAACAAAAAACCCCACAAACAAACAAAAAAACCCAAACAAACAAACAAACAAAACCCAAAAACCACAACCCAAAACAAAAAAAACACAAACAACAACAAAAAAACAGTAAAAGGTTTCTACAAGGTTTAGCAGCAGGAAGATTTTGGTGATCCTGTTAAAGATTGCCAAGTTATGCTGTGCTGCCCTTTCATTAATACTGTCTCTGCCTTACTACATCAGTTATGAGCTTTGTCATCCTACACCTACAGAAGTTTTTAGACTCTATATGGTAGTTAGTTGCATAGCAGCTGTCATTGATTCATAGCCTACTAATTTCATAACTTACTGGTTTTCCTTCCAGTCCATGCCAAGAAAGCCACTAAAACTGAACAAGAATTCATGATGCAAATTTCTGCATTTACCTGAAAAATATCCTTATTGCTGATTCTGTCTTGTCACTTAATATATGGAATGAGTGATGAAGATGGAGGGAACTTAAAAAAAGATAAATATGTAAAATTTTATTGGCATTTATGATTCCTTAGTGAACAGAGTCCTGGTTTGAGTGATAACAGAACTAATTTTGTTCAGTGATTTACTTTTCAGTTCGGTTCTTCTGGCTGGCTGTACTTTCTGAAGTTGGCAGCCTGTTTTTGAGGATGGTGTCTGCTTCTAGCCATGATAGCGCCCCATGTTTGGAGGTGCTACCAAAGATTGGTGTGCAGACCAGGGCCACTGCTGGATCTTATGTATCATGTTGGGGTATGTGGGAGGGAGAGGGGCCTGCACCTGCAGAGAGGGGCAGACAGGGCTGGTGACCCCAAACTGACCAACAAGGTATTCCAGCCTATATACGTCATATTCGGTATAAAGCTGAGGGATCTGGAGGGTCTATAGCTCTCTCTAGGGGCTCCCAGGCTCTTCTCCCTTCTTGGACAGCTTTGCGAGCTTTGCTTGGCCTGGCTCAGGTCCTCTTTAAGTTCCTTCCTTGGAGCATCCAGGAGGACTCTGTCCATTCTGCCTTCGATCCAAATCTGTGTGTGTTCCTGAATCTGGTCCAGAATTCAGCTCCTGAACACAGCTCCCGTCTCCTATGGGGCCCAGTCTGGGACTCCCAACATCGTTGATGGTGATGTAATTACCATACCGGTAATTACATACGATACTGGTTCTGTATATATTTGTATATATTCCATTTTTATTATTATTATTTTCATTTTCATTAAAGCTGTTCTAGTTTCCTTTT
>JANHGN010001224.1:0-27845 GCA_024605025.1 Megaceryle maxima | reverse complement strand
TTTGTTTTGTTGTGTATGTAATTTTTTTTTTTTTTTTTTTTTTTTTTTTTTTTTTTTTTTTTTTTTTTGTGTGTGTGTGCTCCGTAGCAATAATCAGTGTGATGAAAGATGCATTTCTACTCACAATGACATTCATGGGAACATTAATTTCTGTCATACTGTTTTAACTTTTTTTTTTTTTACCTGTATTGACGGCAGTAGCTGAAAGATGATGAAAAAAGTCAAGAAAACAGCTAACTGAAATTGTTAGAAGGTGGTTTGAATGTCTGTGTGTCAATGATATAATCAGTATCAATAGAACATACATGAAAGCATAAATGTGGATGACTACTGGAAACCATGTTGCTTATTTCAAAGTGTAGAAACTTAAAATATATGATGAGATGATGATTTAGGTTTAGCAGGAATAGATAAATTTCTTGTATAATTTATTTCCAGCAACAACAGTTTCATCTAAATAGTCAATAAGAATCTTTTGAGAGCATGAGATTTTCCTTCATGTAGTGTATTATAAATGAGAGACATTTTGCCTAAGAAGAGAGAATAAGTGTTTTTACTTACATGAGTTTGTAGACATATTCTGATTAAAATATTTGGGTCTGGAGATTGTAAAGTTGCTCACTCGTTGCATCCACATTCTTCCATCTTTTTTTAAGGCTTCAATACTTATTGATAAGAATACAGATAGCATTATTTTGCAGACTAGTAGATGACTGGTTCTTCAATAGAGACTAAAAGATAGTCTGTGTCTTGCATAATATGCATATAAAAGACACCACTTTCTGCAATCGCAATACCTGAAGGCATCCTACAATGCATCAAGAGTTGTTCTTATATATCATGTCAGGCTCTTGTTCTAGAGGGCCAACTTTGTCCTAGATTATAGTTACTATAATCTTATGTTACATGAACAATCATAGCATCTTCTTGTAACTGGATATTATCAGGCAGTTTCTTAGAAAGTGACATGAAAGATTGAGATGACCAGGTCTCTGTTTGCCATGGTGTGTCCTAGACCCTTTGTTTTTATAACAGGGTTGATGAACTGCCAAGGTTGATTTTGGGAAAGAGTTGAGCAACACTGCTTAAAATCAAAAATGGGAAAGATGTCCGCACAAGGGATTGGTGGTATATGTATATGGTGGTATATGCCACATATATATGTATACCCTAGTAATCTTTAATTTACAGGGCCAATGTCTTGCTGATCTTTGCACAAGACTACAACAGAGCCTTCGGCCCTATACAGTGCTGCATTTGGGACAGAGGTTGTACAGTCAATCTATTAAAATATCCTGGCCTCTGTCCCAGAGGCAGAGGCAGCCAGAAACTGTGTTTTCATTATGATTCCCATTATTTATCATCTTGTTCCAGGGCTTTCTGCTGTGGATTCAAAAATACAAAAGAGCTCTCTTCCCCGTCCATTCAAACCCAGAAAATTTCTACCTGCCTTTGAGATACATTAACGTGTGGACAATCCATTTCTCAAGCAAATTCTCACATGGGGCTTTGTGATTTTACTGCCTCCAAAGTAGGAATTATGGCATCCACCCTTTCCTTTAAGGTCCATTTTGCAGGTGATTGACGAAGAACACTAATCTTTGGAGTCTGTAGCCTAATTTAAATTCTTTGGTACCTCATTACTTGGAAGAGTCACATGAGTCCTAGCAGCAGAAGACAGAAGGCCTCAATCACAATGTTAACTAACACAGAGTTGTCAGAGTGGCAAAATGATAGCTAAGGATTCACATGATGAATAGCCTTTTACAGAGATGTGGTAGGGTGAGGCAAGCAAGCTGGAAACATGGTGTATGCAAAAAAACCCTACATCAAAGGCACACAGAGGTATAGGACAGCTATTGCAATGCAGTACAAAAAGAGACACAAACATGCTCAAAAAGGCCTGAACCTCAACAATAAATTGAGCTCCTCCTGTAAACAAATAACAGGGAATATACCATGCTACATACAGTGCTGCAGCATATTCACTCCCTGGCTTTATCATCAGTAATTAAAGCAATATGTATTCTAGAAGGAATAATGCAATCAGTAATTCATTCATGTAGTATATGCCATATACTTTATGATGTTCAGTAAATTCAGTGGAGTAAGTTTCTCTTCATGATCTATACAAGAAAAAAATTCCTAATAAATTTCTTTGTTCTCACAGAAAGCATAACTACAGGCATTCACCCAACCTGGAACTTTTACATGTTCTTCAGCAACTTTCAAGTCTGAAAAAATCAAGTTCAAGAAAGTAAATTGAAATATATTGGAAATGTATTTTAACTGAAATATAGAACCTTTACTACTTCAGAGTTTGACTCACTTTTGATCAGCAGCTCCTGACTCAGTGAATCTTTCTTTCAGGTTATCAAAGATTCTTTCAATGTAACAGAGAAACATTTGGCCTAGGCTTACTGAAGATTTCAAAACACAAAATATAAGGAATCGGTCTCTACACTTAAAATATTCTTTCAATTTTCCTTTTTTTTTTTTTCATAAACATTAAAGGCAAAACCTTTTGCACTGTCTTTTCTGGAATTTAGAGCATAGACAATGCTTATTGTTGAAGCAGTGACTTTCACAGGCAGGACAATTGACTTTTTTTTTTTTCCTTGTTGAAAGATGAAGGTTAGGATGTTTTGTGATTCAGATAACCTTCATTCACATCTAGTTGACTAAGTATTGGATTTTATAAAGCAATTAAGACACTAGGCATTTGGATTAGTAATGTTTGCCATCATTCATACTCAATAATTGAGGTCATAGGGATTATAAACTCTAATGTGTCAAATTGAATTCACCAGCAGCAACCTAAAATCCTTTAATTATCTGCTTTGCGGGCACTGGATGAACTGGAGCCTGTCAGCAGCAAATAGACATTCTGTATACTTTTTTTTTTTTAGTAGGCTACAGATAATTTTTTAGCTAATAAATACAAAAATAAAATCTAACCCAAATCCTTCCTGTTTTTTAAGATGTTTTACATTACCATTTAATCACAGTCACTCTATGTTTGCATCCCCTGTTACAGTGTGGAAAATAAGCAGAGTAAATCATAGTTCTTTATTATTTTCAGCCATTTATTATAGAAAATCATATTAGAGATGTACTTAGAATGTTATTTGGTTTGGTCATAAAATGATAACTAAAAAGATGTAGCAAGACAGATATATAAGTAGTTTCAGTGTTCTCCGTTTCATTTCCTTCTTAACTGATCATTGTCTTCTTAGGTTCCTCTCTGATTTCTGTCTCAAGAAGACAGGCATAGTTCTTATTTTCTTATTAGATGTTTCACATTCACTAATCTCTCACTCAAATTCTTAATAATAAACTTCATTAGTATTGGATTTTTAGCTGTTGTGAGGTTTTCTCTCAGGTTATTTCATAGTGTTGTTAGCAATATCTCTTTACAAAACAGTAGGTCTATTTTCAGTCATTATTGTCTTAGAAAATATAAAATAAATAAATAAAAGAATAATTAAAAAAAAAAAAGAATTCTCTTCATAAAATGTTAGGTTGTTAATTTCCTCCATAATAGCAAACCACAAATGCTAAATAATCAGTCCTCCTCTCTACCATGAATTTATTGTCACCCAAGATAATTTTATGCTTTGTATTTGTATTTTTAGATCACAGTTTTCTAAAACTTTCTTTCTTTTTTTTTTTTAATATGAAATCTGTCAGATTTGTTTTTTTGATGAAAAATGACCATAAGAGGAGAAAGTCCCAGTATTGATTTAGGTTTTAGTCTCTGCTTCAGGTTCCCATTGTAGTGATTTTACTTGGTGATTAACAAGACTTTTAGTTCAACTCCTGTATCTGTGGTGAATATTTAAGGCATCAATAGATGTAGTACTTCAGAGAATAGGCTCATGAGAGAGTAAGGGAGAAGTATGCTTGTCCTATTCACTCAAGTTTTCAAAGCCACTCTATGAAGAAATAAACAAAAAATGTGTGAATGGAGACAATAGCAATGAATATTTGTGCCACAGTGACACTCAACCTGACCAAATTTAAACATTCACACTGCTGTTGCCTACATCTGAGTTAATAATTTAAAATCCCTTCATAACTAATGAAGAGAATAGGTGCTTGCAAGAGATGATTCATCTAATTCTAATGCAAACCCATAAAAAGATGAGGTGAATCAAGTATTAAAAGTGGCTATTTCTATTTATAGGCTATAAGGAGAATGGAGTGATTAGCTGGGACAGAGATATTTATGATTTATGTTGTTTTAAAGTAGACAAGAGGAATCCTTTCTTTCAGAAATCCACAATTTCTACCTGCTTTTCAGAGCAGACTTTAAAAAATAAAAGGCAAGTATTTTGTTAAATATTTTGTAATTAATGAAATAATAAAATGCAAACAAGTATGTAAGACAAGTAAATACTTTTTTTCATTGCCTAAGTAAATATATTGTAATATTACAATTGTTATGATTTGTGTATACTGTTGTCCAGTGTTTTGAGTACTTCAGTAAAAATGCACTAGTATTAGATAATAATAGATAAGATATTGTCCTTATTCACTGCTATTTGACATTGGTTTATTGTAGCAGTAACTGCTTCATTATTTAGTGGAAAACAATGTCACATTTCAGTGGCAAAGCTACATCTTCTTCAGACTTAAATACACAATTTAAAGGATTGATTGATGTTGATTAGGTTTTGTCTGAGAACAGTCACATGCCACTGGATTTCACAGTCACTTTTCTCAAACTTGGAAAAATAAAAATCCTTTTATTCATCCTTTACCTAATCCTTCTGAAGCTGCTGTTAAAAAAAAAAAAAAAAGCATGTAGAAAATGTCACTCTTTAAAAAAATAATTAGAAAAGTCTTCCATATTACATCTCTTTTTGTTTCATAAGAAATCCCAAATATACAACTAGAATGACATACCTTCTCTCAGGTCTTCAAGTGTAATAAGCAATGGCAGCAGAGTCCTATTTCCTCCTTGCTGACAGCAGGTGCAATAAGCTTGATTCTTCAGATCTTATTCTCAAGTTCATATCCTTCCTTTTTGCAATTGCTCTGCCTTTCCTGCAGAAAACAAACAAACAAACAAACCCCCACAAAACCAAAACAACAACAAACCCAAAACATGAGAACATAAAAAAAATTCACTTTCTCAATAAAGCAAAATTGATTTTTGCTTAGACAAAGAGGGTATTTTGTTGGCATTGTCTGTGTCCAATGTGTGGCTTATGCACAAGGGTGTTGCTGTTACACTTTTATCAAGGAAAACTGAAATGGAGTTTTTCTTTTGCAAACATGTACAGCTCAGATATGAGCCATCTTTAGTGCCTATGTCAGACCCTTTTTACGACCTATGTGAGCTCTGACCTATTCCAGTAGGACATCCAGAAATAAGAAAAGAAAGAATTGGATTGCAACATAGTCTGAAATGAGTATGAAGCTAAATGGATTCTGGTGAAGAGCAGAATATGCCAGCACCAACCATCAGGAAGGGCTCAGACACCTAAGAGAATGGGCATTGTAACAACCAGAGTTGGTGATTTAGAAATATATTGAGACTATAAAGTCTATTCCTTCAAATACCAAATATTGATTAGGTGTATCCTCTTTACCTTGTAATCATTAATTTCCTTTTTAAAGCTTAATGAAAGAAAACCACCAGATATCTTTTAAATATCTGTAAATTCTGGATTGTGAGAGTACCTTTTAATGAAATGCCATTAATTTCAGCAAGAGTGAGAAGATATGAGAATATAATCCTTACAATGTACTGTATTTGTATAATTCATATTAATATTCTAGAGACAGCCCAAAATAAAAGCAACAGACACCACATCCACCTTCTACTACATCAATGTGCAGCTGTACAGCTGTGAATATTTTTGTAACAAATAAGTAACATTTTTTAAATGGGATAACATATTCTTGATTTATTTTGTTCTTTGCAACATTCTCAAACGGTAATGTTGCATCTATTTTCTGTAGCTATCATTATATTGTAGAAATAGCATTTCTTAAAAAGACCATTGAAATTTAGAATCTCCAATATTCTTTTGCATTATTTCTATATTATTTATGTTTATTAATAGGCTGAAAAGATGTTTTTTTGATTCAGTTAATCTTTTTTTAATAAATTATTTCAAAGAGTAGCAAGCATGAGTATTGTCACTTAGGAACAGATATATTCTGTAGTTGTTTATAAGCCATATAAGCTTCTGGTATAATCAGTACATAATAAAAAAGCTATTTAATTATTTTACAATTACATGTAGTTATATATCTTGAATGTATTCAGATTAGAATGATGAAGAAGCCATTGAGCATATACAGGTTAATTATGTTAATTTTAATTGTAAATCAGTAAAAGATACCATAAAAGATATTTATATTTTAAGATTGTGAGTAATAATGTTATATTTACTGCAAAAAGACTTTTAAAATTAAAATTACATTGCTAATGATTACATTTATCTATTCTAATACTCAGAACTGACAACTTATATATGAGGTTTACAAGCAATTTTTTTTTGTCGCAGTATGATTATAACTTTTGTAAGACCAATTTATCACCATGAAAAAATAACATGTGAAGAAAAGAGCAATGATGCATTAATAAACAGGTTATTTTTAGCTTTTGAGGATAATGAACATCTGGACTATCATATTGTAACAATGTCACATCAGTAACAGCATTGCAGTTTCTGTATCTGTCAATGTTTTTCATTTAACTCCTCTTTTTATCTGTAAGCAAAACTTCATATGCACCACAATGTATCAGAATAAGATACACTGATAACGTGAGAGGGCAATTGAAAAGTGATTTAATACTAGAGTGGCATATATCTCTGTTTATCTCAAAAATCACCAAAACAGAAAAGAAGTCAGTAGTCATAATAGTAAGGAACATATTCTTAGTGAGCTATGTGTGAAATGGTGCAAATGGTACTTCACTCACAGAACCCGACTGTACCTGACATGATCTCTTTAATTTAGGTGCTCTTTCCTAGTTATCTACATGGTACAGATGCTTTCCACAAGAAGATACTGTGAAGTGGGTGCACTTTCACTTCAGTTCCCAGTATTCCTGATATTTCCTTCAGACAACTTGCATCAAAACCAATAAATTGCAGAATGACACAGAAAAATAAAATACACAGTCATGCTGCATTAAGAGTTATGAAATACTAGTTATGAAATACCCAGTTGCTTGGATGTTCTGGAAATCTTGTACATCTTCATTCTGGAGGAACAATTACAAGGAAAAACAATCATACTCAGCCCATATGGTCTTGGCTGAATACGACCGGCAAAGAATAAATTTTCAGATAATGTGGTGCCCAACTATAATTAATCTCTAATAAACAAGTCTGAATTAGAAGATCAAGCTTATCTGAAGAGAGGATTTTATATTTTTTAAATTAAATAATAAATGTATTAAGCTCCCTTCAGGTACCTAATATCCACCTTCCAGTACCTGAAGGGAGCTTACAAAAAGACTGGAGAGGGCCTGTTTACAAAGGCCTGTAGTGAAAGGATGAGGGGTAATGGTTTTAAATTAGAAAGGAGTGGATTTAGATTAGAAATAAGGAGGAAGTTCTTTACCAAAGAGTGGTGGAGCACTGGAACAGGTTTCCCAGGGAGGTGGTTGAGGCCCCATCCCTTTTATGTGATGCTTACCTGATAATGGACATAACAGAACCAGGATACTAGACCCCCCCACCCATCCCTTGGTGGGGCTTGATGAGGCTCTGAGCAACCTGCTCTAGTTGAGGATGTCCCTTCTCTCAGCAGGGGGGTTGGACTAGATGACCTTTAGACGTCCCTTCCAACTCAGACATTTCTATGTTTCTATGTATTTTCTTGATATATTGGCAAAGTATCAGCCAAATGTCATATGTGCTCTTGGAGCATAGAAGCTATTTAAAAAATATAATGAAGCTATTAAAGAAAAAAAAAAAAGTATTCTCTCAAGGCCACTAGGGAAATAACTGAATGGTTTCAGATGAATGTCTCCAATAAAACTCAGACCTGTGAAAATATCCAGGATAGAATACTTCTAGATCAGGGAAAAAAAAAAAAAAAAAAAAAAAAAAGCAGCTGGAAATAAAACTGCAATGCAAAATGTCAGTCATTTGTAACTGTCAGTGTCATTACCCATGTTATCTATTATATCACATTGCATCAGATCTTGAGTGAATCTTTATTCTTCTGGAACCAGGTGGTTCTTCCACAGCAATGATGCTTGAAAATTATTTTCCAGATAGATATGTTCATTTAATAGCTACCACAGAATAATTCTTACTGCTTGCTATCTTCCCTTGATTGAGTTCCATAGTATGCAAAGAAGGATTTACAAAATGCTTAACTGTCTAATAAATTGCCCGTGTTTATTGCTGTAAGATTGTTTTACAGATCCACAGCTACAACTTTATAACCAATTCACAGAGTTACTTAAAGGAAGCAAGAATCTACTGGCTATGACATTAACTAATTTCACAGTTACGCTTTGTGGCCCCCACCTTTTTAAATTTCAGTCACTGTTACAGGTTTTGTCACCTAAATGCTTTTGTATTATTTTCTGTATTACTGCTATTTGGACCTAATTGTATCTCATTTGTTAAGACTTTTAATATTTATATCAATTTTTCTTAAAAGAGATTGGTTCCCTAGAAGGACCTTGACCTTAAATAAGAGCTTACTGTCTTTATTTGGTTGTGTAGAAGCACTCAGAAATGGTCATTGACTTCAGTCAAATAATTTACTTTTAACAAAATAATATGTTAAAGTTATCACTTTAACTTCTTCTATAAGTCTCCTTCATGGGAAAAACATGCAGCTTCCCTGGAAGTGACACTTGAAGCTACGTAAGTTTTATGAGTGATGGTAAGTTTCTACTTTTCAGAGCACAGGCTGAATTTACAGACAAAAAAAATTCAGTAACTGAAAGACAGCATAAAAACTGGAAGGAAAAAAAAATTAAAGAACAAAAACCCCCAGAAATTTCAAAATGCAGTTATGATTTTAAGAAAAGAAAAAACCAACCCCCACAAATACGATTAATAGAGAATATAAACTTTATACTGAACCTGAGTTAAAACTGCAGTACGTTGTGCTCTTCGGTGATGTAGAAACTTGGTTACAGAAATGGCCCAGCCGGTCTAGTATCCTGGTTCTGTTATGTCCATTATCAGGTAAGCATCACATAAAAGTTCTTCAGCAGATGAAAATCAGCTATGATTTATTCTTTCTATAACCTCTAGGCTGTAAGATATATCCCTGAACTTCTGGTTCTGTCGTTCTTCTGTATATATTGCAGTCTTTCCATCAGATATAAATAGAAAAATAAGCTCATTGCCACTATAACAGAACCTATCAATACTTTGATATACAAGCTAGTAATGATGCACAAAATCACAGAATAACTGAGGTTGGAAGAGACCTCTGAAGAACATACAGTTCAACCCAGAAAGCTCTTAAGTCTTTGCCTAATGTATACTGGTACAGAGGAGAAACCTGAACTGTTAACTGAAAGGTTGAATTAAGTTGTAAATTGTGGAGGAGAATGAATGAATGAAAGAGTAAGACAGTATTTCACCATATTCCTATGTTCCCACACTCCAGTCCTTTGGTTTTAGGGGAGAGAGACAGTAAAGGTATTCTATATAAAACTGACTCATAAAATCATCCCTATTCATGCTCTCTCTGGAGATTTATCTCCCTGTTTCTAAGTCAGCTCAAGACATGCCACTGCTACTGAGCTGATAATTTTCTAGACTATATTTTTTAATATTATGAAGCATCAAAGAAGAATTAAGTAACTGCAAAAAAATACCCAACCACTGCAGTTTCATCTTAAGCATATAAACAATATAGTGAGGTGAGTTGTCGACTTCTTTCTAGATGCAGTGTCAGTTGGTATCCCTCCATTTTATCAAGGACACTGTGATACTATCTAAGTGGTAAAAATCTTGTGGTTAATTTATCCTTCCAAAAAGCTTTATAAGGTAGATATTCACCCGTAATGTCTTTGTCAAGTTAAGGACACATGTTAAAATAGCTGATACCAAAAGGTGACCTAGACTGAGAAATAACATGGCAATAAAAACATTGAAAGTACCTTCAAGGTATTAGAGTTGACAGATGCTTGTCAAGCAGTCAGAGATCTCTGAAAATCCAAATGTTTAAGATAAACATCCTCATGCAAACTAGAAATAAAACATATATATTTCAGAACTGCTTTTTTAAATTTAATCACTTGAAGTGCTAAGTGATAGGGTGCTGCAGTCAGGTAGGGTGCTATATTTAAGATTTCATGCTTGGGTATGGCATTTGCTAAAAGATTTTAAACTGGATTTTGACCATAAACATCATGCAAGGCTAAGCCTCATATGTTTCCTAACTTTATTACAATGTGCTCTTAAGTTTTTTTAATTTTAAGTGAAAAAATTTTGTTGTTTTTTGTTCTAATCCAGAAAATTGCAACTGTTGATGCATAATTTTGGCACAAAGTCAGAGACAGCAAAAAGCAATTTCCAGTGGTACTTCATCACAATTTTTTAATGAATATGATTGTTTACATCATCTTGATATCTTTTTTATAACTATTCTGAAAAATACTGATAGCTATAAGACTTTAATGATTCACAGTATACGAAAAATAATTAGTACATTTGATGAAAATATAGCATGAGAGAAGAAAAATAAAATTTTACACTTAATCAGAAGTAACAATTTCTAATGGTTGTTTTATTTTCTAGGTTTCTAATAACCTGCCTTTAGGATTTGACTTTTTATGGGTGGACTTAAACTGTAAATGACAGGATCATACTTATTTAAGAAAGGTCTCATAATATTCAGAAGTTTCTCCTGTATGAGAGTTATCATTTAAAATTCAAAATAATGCAAGGACATTCTTGATAAATTCTTGATAAGGCAATTTGTGCAGGTGACCAGCAGTGTCCTGTTACCACAAAAAATGTTGGCAGAGGAGACAACTGAAACTGTACAAATAGCAGTATGTGTAGTAAAGGAATATTACTATGACAGACTTTTAAAGACAACCATACCACAACTACAAATAAGGACTTGAGACAGTGAAATAAAGCTAAAGGGGAGAAGTAAATTGGGTTCTGACATTTTATTTGGAAGGACAGTAAATGTGGTGACAGGGATAATCAAGGAAAAGGATAAAATGGCTATCAGAAAGTACAAGAGAGACAATATGGGAATATCCGCCTCCAGCCCAGATTCCAACCACTGCAGCTTGGCCTAAGAAAGTGAACATGTTTCATGTCTGCAAGTCTTTCTGAATTATATCCATGATTAAGGAATACTTGGAGTTTGTAACAATATTCCTACTAGAAAAGACACCTTTATATATGTGAAGTTTAGATGAGATTTCTTAATTATGTTATCTTTGTTTATTAAAACTATCAACATTTCTCTTAGTAAGATATTAACAACACTTAGGATCTGTGTGAATCTTTCACTCCTTCAGTAAGGAGGGAAACATTTTATTACTGACTTCATCAAGTTAAAGAGCTAACTTTGATAAAGTCATGGCCAGTATTTTCTTTAGTTTGGTGTTTTTATCAGTATATATGAGTATATGTGCATAGGTTTCAAAGATTCTCACCTGTTAAGATGACTGCATTTTTACTAGTAGACATACATACTGATCAAATATTTGTGCTCTTCCTTTGCATACTGTTTTTGGAATTCTGTAGCCAATGTTTATTTCAAATATATACAGGAATAACAGAAACATGAGCAAACAGCTAAAGAGTATATTACTACAGCTAATGAACGTTCAATTGCTCTCAGATCTATATGTCATTTTAACAGAGGGGTGTATGAGATATAATTTTTTTTTAATATTAGTTTTACCATTTAAGTGTTAAAAACCAGAAAGTTGTAGAGTTTCAGAAAGAAAATTCTTAATTGCTTCACTTTAAACTGCATGTCATTTTGCCAAATTGCTTTTTCTTTTGTAAGGTGTCTTCATGTCTTAAATGGGACATTCACCTAATACAATAACTTAGAAAGAATCTTAAGAGCCTTCTAATTCTCTTGGGGGAAAAAAAAAAAAAAAAAAAAAAAGAAAAAAAAAAAAAAAAGATGAAATTAAGTTGTTCTATTTAAATTTGTCCTGGTAATTACTGATTTGATGCAACCCCATCACTGCTAACCTGGGCCTAATACAAAATAGCTGTAATGTTACAGTGATGCAGGAATATGAACCAGAGGTTCACATATAAAAATCAAGCATAATTTAATTTGTGTGAACTCAGACTTTTAATATTTTCATTCTATAGTTTGCAATTAATTCTGTGATAGACTAAATAGCTACACATGAATAGTGTCTCTCAATAAATTAAGACAATTACATTTCACACTTAGATTTCCTGATGTTTAAAGAAACTATGGAAAATTCCCTTCTGCAGAGACAGATAGGGCCACTCTCTCTTATATTCCTACCTAGAATTAGATTTTCATTATAACTGTAAAAAATGTAGTATATATTTAAGCTGTGTAAAATAATTATTTTAGCTGGAAAATAAATTCAGGGATTATTAGCAAAGACAGAAAGAGAAACTTACTGTGATAGTTGAAATCTCATTTTCTTAGAATACCAGATAAAACACATTAAAGAAGACAGCAAAACTAGTACTATACCATAGGGCCAGTGAACAGACCTTAACTCATATATTGTGTCTCTATCCTGACTGAAGTAAGAACTCTGTTCACAGTGAAGGTTTACTAACACATTTTTATTTTCCTTTTTTATTCTATGGAGGTTGAATTTAAAAGTGGGACCGATAGTCAACCTTTTGGATCCTATAAACCTTCCAACAGGAACCCCCAAAAGCATTTGTATTCCTTGCACATGTCTACTTTGCAGACTGAACTGTCTGTAAATTAATTGTTCCAAGAATGCAAAGCAAATTAGCTGTTTCAACAGAGAATAATTACACCACATCTCAGTGTTGTGTAAGGCTCTCTTCTGAGTAGAACAGTTGATACACAGTGTGATGGATGGTAAAGCTATTAAAGCTGTTTATTCCTATTCTTCTAATGAGTTCAAACCAACAAGGGTGAAGCTAGGCTGTAGGGGGTCACCTTGTCTTGGTTAATACACATCAGCTCAGGATCAGCCCTCTAAAGAGAAAAAAACATAGAAACATAGAAATGTCTGGGTTGGAAGGGACATCTAAAGGTCATCTAGTCCAACCCCCCTGCTGAGAGAAGGGACATTCTCAACTAGAGCAGGTTGCTCAGAGCCTCATCAACCCCACCTTGAATGTCTCCAGGGATGGGGCCTCAACCACCTCCCTGGGAAACCTGTTCTAGTGCTCCACCACTCTTTGGTAAAGAACTTCCTCCTTATTTCTTTCTAATTTAAAAACTTACCCACTGTCCTTTCACTACAAGCCTTTGTAAACAGGCCCTCTCTAGTCTTTTTGTAAGCTCCCTTCAGGCACTGGAAGGTGGCTATCAGGTCTCCCTGGAGCCTTCTCCAGGCTGAACAATCCCAGCTCCCTCAGCCTGTCCTTGTCGGAGAGGTGCTCCAGCCCCAGATCATCTTTGTGGTTCTCCTCTGGACCTGCTCCATCAGGTCCATGTTCTTTCTGTGCTGAGGGCTCCTGATCTGGATGCAGTATTCCAGATGAGGTCTGACCAGAGCAGAGTAGAGCAGTAGAACAACCTCTCTCAATCTGCTAGCCACATTTCTTTTGATGCAGCCCAGGATGTGTTTGGCCTTCTGGGCTGCAAGCACGCACTGGCTGCTCATGTTCAGCTTCTCATCCACCAGCACCCCCAATTCCTTTTCTTCAGGGCTGCTCTCTATCACCTCTTCCCCAAGCTTGATAGTGGGGATTGTTCCGGACCAGGTGCAGGACCCTGCACTTGTTGAATCTCATGAGGTTCACCTGGACTCACCTCTCCAGCTTGTCCAGGTCCCTCTGGATGACATTCCATCCCTCTGGTGTATCGACAGCACCACTCAGCTTGGTGTCATCCACAAACTTGCTGATGGTGCACTCAATCCCACTCTCCTGATAGATCACAACCGTAGGTTGTCCTTTATCTACAGATGCAGTTGCTCTGTTGTAGAAAGCCATTAGGTTTGTCAGGAAGGATTTGCCCCTAGTAAAGCCATGCTGGCTGTCTTTGATCACCTTCCTGTCCTCCATGTGCCTTATCAGGCCTTCTAGGAGAATCTGCTCCATGTTCTTCCCAGGCACAGATGTGAGGCTGACAGATCGGTAGTTCCCAGGGTCCTCCTCCTTTCTTCCCTATTTAAAGATAGCTGTAACATGTCCCTTCTTCAAGTCACTAGGGTCTTCACCTGACTGCCGTGACTTCTCAAATATTATTGAGAGTGGCTTGGCGACTACATCTGCAGTTCACTCAGAACTCTGGGGTGCATCTTGTCGGGTCCCACAGACTTATGTATGTTCAGGTTCCTCGAGAGATCATGAACCTGATTTTCATACAGTGGGAGTGACTTTATCACCTTGATTCCTGCCTTGTGGTTTTTTTGACTTGGTTTTTTTTTGAGAGGTTGCCAGTAAAGACTGAGGTAAAAATGTCATTGAGAACCTCAGCCTTTTCTTCTTCTGTTATCACTAGCTCTTTGTTCTTGTTCTTCGGAGGACGTCTGTTTTCTTTCACCTTCCTTTTTTCATTGATGTACCTGTAGAAGCTCTTCTTGTTATTTTTTGGGTCCCTTGCCAAGTTCAGTTCAAACCATGCCTTGGCCTTCCTGACCTCATGCCTACACAATCAGGCAGCATCTCTGTATTCTTCCCAGGATACCTGTCACTGTTTCCTATGTGCAGCTTGCTCTTGCTTTTTAGATTGACCAGCAGGTCCTGGCTTAGCCATGCTGGGCTCTTCCCTTTCCTGCTTGATTTCTTACACTTAGGGATTGAGAGCTCTTGTGTTCTATGATAAGTGTCTTTAAAGATCTGCCAGCTAAAAAAGTACTATACTTTCACTGATATGCTTAAAGAAGCTTTTGAATGACAGGGTGAAGAAGCACTCAGTGACATGGAAAGAAGCCTATAGCAGAAGCAGAGAGTAGCAGACGAATGAATATAGGGCCAGCTTGCAACAGACTCAGAGTCAAGTCCTACAGGGATCCAGGAAGATTTTGTTAGGATTTATTAAACCAAGAAGTAATTGGAAGCTGGTTGATTGGCAAAAAATACCTGCATTGAAAAAATATATGAAAGGTAGATTTCTATTCAAACCATTTACTTAAACTATGCCATATCTAGGAGTGTCTGTTTTCTCTACATACAGTTACAATGTACAAGCCCCTGTAATTACATTCCCAAAAATGGCATATATTTACAGACTAGAAAAGTTTAAATCATTTATTCACTTCAAGAAAATAAAACAGAGACATTTACCAGTTTGGTATTCCAACTGGGACTACTGAGTCTGGGATGGAGAGAGGTATACATGAAGATATCACTTTTACCAACAAAGCTATATATTTGTATTATCCATATGGATGTAAGACTGTTTAAATAAATAGTGAATGCTACCTCCATTTTTGCATTATTCCCTATGATAACTAATACTGCATACTCATACTCAAAAAACCCCAGCTATGATGAACCAACAGGAAACTCAATAATCATATATTTAAAAAACTTTAATTTATGCTTGCATATAACTTTCTGAAGAAAACAGAGTAAAAGTTGGCTGCCACTGAAGGCTATTAAGAAATTCATTTCCCTGAGAATAGAATGTAGTTTTTACTTGATAGTCTGGTTCCTCATCATAGCTACTCATTGTAATTTATTAAGAATCCTTTTGCATTTTTAAGGACAAAACAAAACAAAACAAAACAACAACAAAAAAAGATAAAATCCAGAAATAAAAGTTTAAAAAGATGATGTCAGACTTTCAATTGATGAGCCATCTACATACCAAGGGAAGTAAGGGGCATGAAGTTGAGGTTTACAAAAGCTTAACAGAAGGAATAATATGAATCATCCTAACGGACCTCCTTTGCACCCTCTCCATTCTGTCAGCATTTTTCTTGAATTGTGAGGACCACAACTGAACCCAGTATTCCTCATGTACCCTCACAAGTGCTGAGTAGAGTGGAATGATAATGTCTCTATCCTTGCCAGAAATGCCCCTGCACATGCAGACCAGGAATCAATCTGCCTTCATTGTTACAGCAGCACACTGCTAGTTCATGTTCAACATCTCACCAGGTCCCTTTCAGAAAAGCTGTTGCAATACAAAACCTGTCCTATTGGGCTTTTTGGTTTATTTGGCTTATTTTGTCCAACATGTAGGACGTTGCACTCTTCATTGTTAAACTTTAAACTTCATACTGAAGAAAAGAAATAATGCAAAGTTTTATTTTTTTCTCACTCTGTGGAGTATTAATATGTGGGGAAATAACAAAGAAAAATAAACAGTGTGCCTGGAAAAAAAATTGCTATATCTCTACCGAAGTTTATTTCAAAAGAACGTAGACCATTTGACAATGTAAGTTTTATTTTATAACTAGAAGAAAATAAAATCTCTGAAAGATATTCCTGAAACAAAGAATTCATTTACTACTTCCCATTGGCAGACAGGTGTTCATCCATCTGCAGGAGAGCAGGGCTCCATCACGCATACCAGTTACTTGGGAAGACAAACACCATCCCTCAGAATGTCCTCCTCTTCCTTCTTCTTCCCCCAGCCCTATATGCTTAGCATGATGTCATATGGTATAGAATATTTATTTGGTCAGTTGAGATCAGCTGTCCTGACTGTCCCTTCTCAAATTCTTGTGCACCTCCAGTTGGTGGTGCGGTGTAAGAAACAGAAAAAGCCTTGACTCTGTAAGCAATGTTCATCAGTAACAAAAACACCTCTGTATTATCAATTATTATAAATTATTACCTCTGTATTATAATCTCTTTTTCTGTCACAAATCCAAAACATAGCCATATACAAACTAATATGAAAAAAAATTACACTCTATCCCACTCAAACCCAGCACAAATATTAACATTTCATTTGATGAAATCTAATCCAATCCAGGAAATATTGAATGATGTGCACATAGTTATTCTAATTTTCTTAATTATTACACAGTTTCAGAACAACTTTCTTAAATTATATAAACCAGAATTACCATATGTCATTAGTCTATAGATAATTGTTATTAATTTTAAAAATTAGACACATAATTTAATATAGTGAAATCTACAATCCTAATAAGCTGATCACTTACAGATAGAATGATGTAGTAAAAATAAGTTGAATCTTAGCAACCACAAAGAACAGGTAATCATGCTGAAGTTAGTGTTTACAGAAATACTAAATCAGTGAAAGTTTATCTGTTGTCCCTTTTCTACCCTGATTGTACTTCTGTAGAAACTGAACTTCTTAGAGCTCAGGTTATACTTTTGGGAACATTAACTGAGATCCTTTTGTGATGGGCTGTTCTGCAGAGAGGAGGACACCTGACATACAAAATAACCCTGACAATGGTTGATGATTTAAAGATTTTTAATGTTCCCTTCCAATCTGGGGAGAAAAAAATTCTATCCGGAAGTCTAGTATAGCAAAGAATAACAGTGCCTGTTCCCATTTCCAAGAATGATAAACATAATTTCATACAATGAAGTAAAGCACAATTAGCTCATTACATTATAGGTGGAAAGGAATAAATCAATGAATTGAAATTTATAAACCTGGAATTTAATGAGGGAAAAATCCCAAATGCTTTTTATCATGTACATTAGAAAATATACACATGCCATTTTCTGTGTTCTCCTATCTCTGTGTCAACTGAAATTATTGTTCTAGTTCTTCGTAAAAAGTACCCTAGTTCCCTTACCTCTTTTAGGGACCCAGGGCTAAGAATACACTGTGAGCTGCACTACTCTCAGTCCTGAATAACTCTTATCAACAATTTTTTGCATCAGCCTTTAATGGTTCCTGAAACTTATGATGTATTTGGGTGAAACCCAGGGCTCACAGCCCAAAATGAATACCATGTTTGCATTCAATTTTCAGGCATATAAATTATTAGTCATACATTAATATAATAAATAACCTATGACTCAACATTCCAGTTGTATTCCTATGTTGTTAATATGAAAAAATTGTAAGAAAGCCTTCCTCCAGTAGAGTTCAACCTTCAGTTCTGCACAAAATTTTACCTCTTTCCCAGACCCGACTAATGTTACCTATAGCCTTGTTTCTTTTATAGCAACAGCATTTAATGGGCTGTGCTAGATGTAGTGGACTGACCTCAGCTGGCAACTGAGCGCCCACCTGACACTCACTTTTTCCTGTGGGAAGGAGGAGAGAACCAGAAAAGCAAAAGTACCGAAAACGTGTAAGTCAAGATGAACACAAGTTTAGTAGTTGAAGAAAAGGAAAAAACAAACAAACATCAAATTAAAACAAACCAGCCAACCAAACCAAAGCAAGCAAGCAAGGTACCAAGCAAAAACCAAACCAAACAAACAAAAGAACCCCAACCAACCAACCAAACAACAAAACCCATACCTGAAAACCCCGCACTAACAACGAACAAGGGATACAAAATCAATCATTTATCATCTCCTACAAACAGACCAACACCCAGACAGTCTTTGAGCAACAACTCCTTTGGAAAGAATATGTCACAATTTTATTGCTGAGAATAATGTCATATGTCATGGAACATCCCTTTGATCAGTCTGGGTCATCTCTACCAACTTTTTGCCCATCCCTATTCTACTTGTTGTAGGTGAGACAGAGTGAGAAACAGAGAAGGACTTGACACAGTGCAGTCACTGCTCAGCAACAGCTAAAACACTTGTGTTATCTACAGTCTTAGTCACAAATCTAGAAGACAGTGCCATATGGGTTGCTATGCAGAAAATTAACACCATCCCAGACAGACCAAGGGAATGTAGATTATCAGATGTGTGGATTATATGCCTGAAAGTATTATCCATAGAAATAAATATTGAACTTCTGAGCCTACAATGGAAAATTTGTAGAAGTTTTAGTAGGAGTATTTACCTGCTTGATAATTGATAAATTTTCAGAGATATGCTGTCACAACAATTCTTAGACATTAGTAATGCTCTTATGTGTCAATCCCGAAGCACTTTCCATAGCATGCAAATAATAAAATGGATCCTCAGCTGATGATGAAACTGACTCACTGGGACAAAAATTACTGATAGAGCTTTTGAAATTGTATAGCAGTAAAAAGAGCAAAGAATTAAAACTTAAATCCTGAATAGGCACCATCTCCTGTAAACACATCTGCATTAAAGTTTAGTCTAGATCAGGAGGAAGATTTTTAAGCAATCTCCTTATTGTTGGTCCCCACTAAAACTAATTCAGTTCATCATGGAGCACTGTCTTTGCATAGGAAATGGATTTCTTTCAGAGAAAATTGAAGTGGAATATGTGTTGTAGCAGTGAACTGAATGTGCTTCAGATGCAGATCAGATTTCAGTCTATAGGACCAAACTGAATTTACTCTGAAACAAAACACCTTGGTGTCACACACATGGTGTGACAATTATACTACAGAATCATGGAACCATATAATGGTTTGGGTTGTAAGGGACCTTAAAAATCTAAAAAGTTCTAACCCTCTTGTCATGGGAGGGGACACCTTCCACTACAGCAGGTTGCTCAAAACCCCATACAATGTGTCCTTGAACACTTCCAGGGAGCAGGCATCCACAACTTCTCTGGGCAATCTGTTCCAGTGCCTCATCACCCTCTTAGTGAAGAACTTCTACCTTACATCTAGTCTAAATCTACCTTCTTTCAGTTTAAAGCCATTAGCCCTTGTCCTGTCACAACATGCCCTTGTAATAGTCCTTCTCTAGGTTTTTTGTAGGTCCTCTTTAAGTACTGGAAGGCTGCTACAAGATGTCCCTGGAAGCTTCTCTTTTCCAGGCTTAAAAACCCCAAGTCTCTGAGCCTGTCCTCATAGGAGAGGTGCTTCAGACCCCTCATCATCTTTGTGTCCCTCTTCTAGGCCCACTTGAGCAGGCTCATGTCCTATCCTTCTTATGCTGGAGGTCCTGGTGCTGAAATACTGTAACCCAGGTGGGGTCTCAAAAGACCTGCAAACACCTCCCTAAACCTGCTAGTCACTCTTCTTTTGATGCAGCCCAGGATACACTTTTGCTCTACACATCAAATCCTTTTCATCCAGATTGATTTCAAAAGTAGCTGTAAATTATGTCACTAACAAGAACAATGCACTGCAGATAATTGAAGCTAACTATATCTTCTTTATACTCTTAACATATCACTCTCCCTCTCTTCCTCTCACATATACACACACTCACATGTCCCTGTTTTCTTGAACTGAGAACAGCAAAAGGCTCAAAATACTTTTAGTCCCTAAAGTTAACATTTTATCAGAAAACAGACATTATTAAAAAAAAGAAGAAAAATAAGGATAACTCTGATTGAAACTTTCCTTTTCCCACTATGCCTTTGCAATGACTTTGCGATTCTTTTCTTGAATTGCTTCTTCCAGTCTAACAATTTCCAGTAGTTTGTTGGTCTGGATAAACTTCATAGAATTCCCTTTCTGGCCTTGTAGAAAAGTTTCTTTTGTTACCCCTGAGGTTTATCTTTGGTCTATTCTCTAATTGCAGACAGACTCCTGTTCCTTTGAGGGTCTTCAAAGCTGCATGACAATCTCTTTCATCTCCAGTTTTCTTTCTCTGGCATTTCAGACATTTCTTCCCAAAAACACACATGCACATACACAAATCTGAAGTTGATCAGTTGTCTTTAAGGAGAAGGAAATTTCTCCTTTTCTCTGAAGTTTATCATTGTACTAGAATAGACCAGTCAGGGACAAGGTAAACACAAAGTCTTTTGAATTGCTGCGTAATTCACAGTGTTTTGTTTTGTTATACTTGGTTAACAAAATTCAGTATTTGTACTGTAAAATAGAAGCTTAGAAATTAAATTATTCTTTCATCTTTCTTGAGTAGTCTCAGATAAAAGACACAGGTCAACAGTTGACTATATCTTGAGCAAGTTAGAGAAAGGTGAATAGCACAAACAAAAAGTTGTTCAATATGAAGAAAAACAAGTTATCACTGTTTCGAACAAACCCAAGGAGGTATTTACTGAAAAACTGTAGGAGCATTTAATTAAAATCACTCTTTATATCTTTTTAACTCTCTCAAAAGACTCTTTATTTTAGCTTCTAGCTACATTACAGTGAGTGACAGTGTAATTATCATCGTTAAACATTATCTTTGTTGAACTCTAAAATTGTAAGGCAGTAAAAAGTTATGAATATATGATGTCAGGAATTGACTATTTGATGACCATACTCTTTAAAGTCACGGCTTACCAGTACATAAAAGGAATTCAGTATATGAGAAGGGTCCCCAGTCATGGGATTCAGACAGTAAAATGTTCAGCATTTCATAGCATTGTCTCTGACTCTTCAGTCTCTGAGGATTCAAACAATTTTTCACATGCAATAAACCTTTTGGAAGTGTTGGTGCTCTGAGGGCGTTCACAGGCCTGATCATCTGTAGCCCCACCTTCTGCAACTCTCTCCATCTTGTTCTTGGTCCAGGACTCCATTGTAGCCCCCCATGCCTGTCAGTCCCTCAATGTTGTGACAGCAAGAGGTGGTGGTGGTCAAGGATCAGCTTTCTTTCTGCAGCCCATGTAAATAATCTGTTAAATTAATAAACTGTTATTCTCAGTAGTTTTAACATATACAGATAGTAAATGATAAACTCATTAATACATGTACACACTTCCAAAAGTGTTAATCCTGTTAAGTGCTGAACATCTTCAGTCCATTTTAATATATTAAAAAATGAAGACACTAATCATCTCATATGGAAAATAGCTATATCAAATATATGTTGAATTAATAATGTTTCACAAATTTGTATATAGTATATTTCATCAGAAAGTTGCATTATGTTAGATTCATACAGCTGTGTCATCCCACTCAGTGGACAACAGGGAGATGAATTGTTATGATTCCACACAAGGAACACCACACAATGTTTGAGACATCAGCAGTCAGGCTCTTACACTACCCCATGGGTTAAATAATGGGTGTATTGTTTCTTCTGTCTTTTAGTAGATTTTATTATATTCCTAGTAGTTTTTCTTATATTCCTAGTAGATTTCTTATATTCATCTTCTAGGGTGGTGATAGGAACATAGCATACAGAGGGAGAGAGAGAAGACAGAGAAGAAAACAAGTGGCTAATCACACATTTTACAATGGCTACCCCTATCATTAAAAATATGAATGCAGCAACCAAAATTAATCAAATTTACATCAACCATTTTCCCCACCCCATTAAGTCCCAAGGATTTTAGCACAGATGCAATCCATGATTCTGAGGCAAGTCAGCTGAAACAACCCTTTTGTTGTGATGATTCAGATAGTTTGATAGTCTGGTTGGTGATTTCCTTCATCTTTGCTTTTGCCTCATCAATAGAGGTGGTGGCATTGTTGATAGTGACTCAATATTCCTCATCTATAAGAATTAACATTCCTTTAACAGCAACATACCAAAGCCAATCTATTCTGTAACGTCATTTTAGATGCATGATGGACCTGTGAATTCAATTCTACAAAAGCCTGTCTGATTCAATTACCTAACAGACAAGTAATATTCTCTAATACAAATTGATGTCTTTCAGAGTAACATATGGGGCATATATGCTTTTGAACAAGAGAGAGTTTGTCTAGTGGTATAATAATTGGCTATCCCAACTCCATGTAGTGCCCACCCAGGTTGCTCAGTTTGAGTTTGGTGACATGTCCCTGTCCAAGGACAGTAAAATTAAACACTCTAGTGGGACATAAAGAAGGAATTCTAACATCACATCTTAATCCTGCATGGCATTCCAGTGTTAGGTAGGAGAAAAATTTGTCATCTGAGCACCCCCAAGGCAATCCCAAAAGGGACAGATATATACTGGTTCTACAGCTATATTGATCTGTCCCAAAAGGGACAGATATATACTGGTTCTACAGCTATATTGATCTGTATAGTTCATACTGTTGCTAAAAAAGGCTAAGTAATATAAGTAATTATCACATAAGTAATGTCTTTGTGAGCAAGGACAATCTTGACTGGTGAAGGTTGATCTATTCATATAAAGACAAGGAAGGAAGGAAGGAAGGAAGGAAGGAAGGAAGGAAGGAAGGAAGGAAACTCAGTCCCTTTTGAAACTGGTCATAAAAAGAGATTCAACAAACATTCAACAAATACTGATTATGTTTTTCCTTGACATGGACATCAGTGATGACCTAGGTAGGTGTACATATTTCAATTGGGAACTGTCACGGTTTAGGGTCAGGGCAGCCCCTTAGACCAATAACAGATGCTGTTAAGCCCCCTCCCTCCCCAAAGGGGAAGAGAAAGGAAATAAGGGAGAGAGACTTAGTGATTAGAAAAAGAAACTAGAACAGCTTTACTGAGAATAATAATATAAAAAAAACAGAATATGTACAAATATATACAAAACCAGTATCAAACCCAACCCCTCTGATGGTAATTACATCACCATCACCACTGATAATGTGAAGCAGGCACAGGGGGAGTCCCAGCCTGGGCCCTGCAGCAGACGGAAGCTGTGTTCAGGAGCTGGATTCTGGTACCAGATTCAGGAACACACTGACTGGGATCAAAGGCAGAACAGAGTCCTCCTTGGATGCTCTGAGGAAGGAACTGAAAGAGGACCTGAACAAAGCTGAGCAAAGCTGGCAAAGCAGTCCAAGAGGGGAGAAGAGCCTGGGAGCCCTCAGAGAGAGGGCGAGCAAGCAAGCAAGAAAGCTAGCAAGCAAACAAAACCCTACAGACCCTCCAGATCCCCCAGCTTTATGCCAACTATGATGTATATGGGATGGAATCCCTCGCTGGTCAGTTTGGGGTCACCTGCCCTGTCTAATCCTCTATGCAGGTGCAGCCTTTCACTTTCCTGCACCCCCCAGCGTGGTACACAAAATCCAGCAGTGGCCTTGGTCTGCATACCAATCCTTGGTAGTAACTTTAAACATGGGGTGTTATCACTGCTCGCAGCAGACAGTCTGTGAAAACAGGCTGCTAACTTCAGAAAGTGCAGTTAGTTAGAAGTACTGAACTGAAAAGTAAAATCACTGAACAGAATTAGTTCCATTCTCATTCAAACCAGGACAGGAATTCCATTCCTTCAGGGTCAATCCAAGCACACCTTTTAAACAGGTGAAATCCTATAATATTAGTAAACGGGGAGGCCAAAATCATGGGGACCTCTGTGGCAAGGCTGGTCTCCCAACAGCCGGCACCTCACCCTTGCGGTGAGTTGGGGCTGCAAGTTTCCAAACACATCAGTGACTCAAATTTGTTTTTTTTGGTCAGGGTGAATGTGGCATCATATTGCCACATCTCCTCTTAAAGAGGATATCTCTGCCCCAGTGTCCACTAAAAATGTCATTCTATCTGGATATTATCACCTCACATGGTCTGAGACATCAGTAGTCAGAGTCTTACAACAGCTCAGGACAAAGTGTAAAGAAGATTTTGAGTTATTTCTTGTAACTTAAAGAATGTATGCATCACTCTATACCACATTACATACAGAGAAATACTGATATTTGTATACTAATTAATTGCAGAACTGCTGGTAAAATCTCAACCTTGTAGATTTTAGAACTGCCATCAATCACCTTCTTTCCTTTCAAAACATTGCATTTAAATGACATTTTCTTTCTATTTTGCATTATTCTTGTGTTTTGCTGTGTGACAGTACTAATGTTTTTTGTTTTCCCTATTCCTCAGTACTGTAAGTCAACCATAACTGGAGATGGCACTAAATAATTTAGACCGTATTTCTGAAAATATTCAACAAATCCTAAGAATGTTGTTTTCCGAATTAATAACAAATTAGACAAATGGAAAAGGAATTCACAAAAATGCCTTCAGTTCTACAAGTTTAGATTGGTAAAGAATGTTTGATTTTGTCATTGCTGACTTACATTGTAATTCCTCCTGTTTTGAGGAAAACAGAAATGCTTTATACAAAAAAAAAAAAGATCAATCAGAAACTGAACGTTAAAGGCAACATAAGGTGATTCATACTTTATAGAAGTGAAATAAATCACACAATGCATTAGTTAATTAGGAATGCATATATACCTGTCATTGATCCCATCATGCTTTGATAAAAAGTCTTTAGGATAATCTTTTAGTCATTCTACTCAAAACCCTCTCAGGCACCATGTACCTACAAGTAATTTTTGAAGAGGAGCCAGAACAACTTTCTAACTAGTTACTAGAACCATCACCAGATGTTTCATAAAATTCTGAAAGAGTAGATTATTATTTCATGCCAGTAAAAGTATCAGTAAAAAAAAATCACAGTTTCTCTAAGAATTCAGTAACTAATGGTGTCCTTCAGGGGTTTAATATTTTTCAGGTAGATTTAGTTTTTTGCAATAGTAGAACAACAGATCTGATTTTGTTTATTTGCTTCTTTATAAGTGTCAGGGTTTTGAGGGAACACCAAACAACTTCTGACTTTTTCTGAGTCATCTAAGTTCTGTAGTAGATCATGACATTTCACAGATACTAAGGGTCACTTGTGCCAGTGTTGGAGGTTCAGAAGCAAAATTTGATGAACTTGTAAGTTGTTTTTGCATGGTGATCTCCAAACAATAGGACATTGAGAGTTTTCTATCACACATTTCCCTAAAATGTTAGCTTGTTAGAACAGCTACTGTCAAGGTTTGGCTAATGCCAGTGAACATTTATAACAAATGATGTTTAGATCAGCTCGGGAGGTGCCATTCTCAGATGACAATCCAGACACACTTAACGCTGTCTGTAGCATGGTCTCTGAGAAGAAAACTTAATGGAATGGACACAAGTTACTCCTCACCTGTTGTCCTTGGGTTCATTTAGGGTTAATTACCACAAGCAACTACTGGCCCAAGCAATTGGAAGGTGCCACAGCTGAGAAGTGCTACAGCCAATGGATATTTGATACCATATTGAGTCATGCCCCCTATATAAAGGGAGTGCTGGCCCAAACTAGAGATACTTTTCAGCTTGCTTCAGTATGTTTATACTAGGGAAAGCTGGTGTCTTGGGAACAAATATAGCATATCACTTGCTTTTCATATCATTTCTTTAGTGCTATCAATAGTACTGCCATTTTTTTCTTTCTTTGTTGTTTTTGTTAAACTGTCTTTGTCTCTACCTACAGGGTCTCACTTTTTTTTTTCTCTTTTTTTTTTTTTTTTTTTTTTTTTCTCTTTCTTTCTTTTGATTTCTTCTCCTCTCTCTCCTGATTCCCCTTCCCATCTGGGGGCGGGATAAAGTGGTAGGTGAGCAGCTGCATGGTGTTTAGATGCTAGGAGAGGTTAAACCATGGTGCCTGTTGGCAAACGTTACTTTTTTTGAGGTATTGCATTGGTAGAAAGTATTATGGAGAGAGATCTCTGAGCAACATGGTGATTTATACTGAATTTTGTGTCTGATTTCAAATGTTGTGTTATCAGATTTTATACGATGTAACAATTTAGAAGAAGTCCTATTATAGTGAAAAACTATTTGGCATCTGCTGAAGAAAACAAAAGGCACTTCAAGATTTCTAAAAGGTATTGTCTTCTTTCAGACTACTGAGTTTTGTTTAAATGTCACCAAAATAATTATCTAATAAAATAAAAAAAGTGCTTACAATAAAATAATGTTCAACTGAAGATTCTATAATAAATTCCTTATATAGTTCTATGGTGATATGACTAAGTGAACAATAGCAAAGCTAGTTAATATTGTACTAAAATATAGATATTGTCCATCACTTCTGATACAAACAAGTTCTGCATCTATCTTATCAAACACGAGATATTGAACAGTACAGCTAGAGTGAGTGTATTATTTGGTATAGGAAAGTGTATTATACTATAGGGTTTAGGTGAATATACTGTACTATATTACCCTTTTGAGTCAGAAGGTGAATTCCAAATAGTTGCAATGTCAGACAGGAAAAAGTCCTGAGCACACTCTCTTTACTTGAAGAAATTTCTGTTTTCCAAGATACTATCATATTAAACATTAATTAGGATAATCAGTGTAAAGACTGAGACCTTTTGTACTGTTTTCAATGTTTATTCATTAATTTTGAAAGACTGCAAGAGTACGCCTTTGGGACTAGCAGGATGAAAATCTTCATGGTAAAAGGAAAGTAGTAACTCTTCTCTGGTAGCACAGTGAAAAATTTCAACTGCTTGTCATTTGTTTCACCGCATTCTTATCCTTTTTCATGAAAACCTTTTATATTCTCTTCCAAATTATGTAAAGTTTTAAATTAACACTATGTATTTCAAAATAGAAATGCTCCAGGTATTCCTGCTGAGATACATGTTTTAATTATCTGAGCTGCTTCATATCCCTATTCTATAGCTTTAGAAAAGCTTGTAGGAGAAGGTATCTCCTACATTATGTCCTTTTGTTTGTTTTCTGATTTATTACACATTTTTACATACACAGCCCTACAGGAAGACCTGGTAAACAGAAGGAAATTAAGAAATCTCTGAAGTGAGACCCTCTAGAAAAATATCAAAACAGCATTGAGAAATGTTGTTGATGATGTGTTCAAGGATTTGATTTTGGTTTGTGCAACAGATAAATTAAAAATTTGGTAGCTGTTATCAATTTTCAGATGATATTATTTTTTTCTTAATGTGTTTCTTGGTCACAACTATTCAAACATAATAGTAAAATGAAAGGTCAAGCTCCTGTAAGAAAATGGGTACTGAAGTTAGTATGGAGGTTCCAACTGAAAGAAAAAAATCATATTCCTCCAAAACTTTTAAAATATAATTT
>JANHGN010001223.1:6559-31664 GCA_024605025.1 Megaceryle maxima | reverse complement strand
AGAAATAACTTCCCAGCAGTCTAAAGAAAAAAAAAAAAAAAAAAAAAAAATCGCAAACCAAAATTACACTTGAAACGGGCAAATGCTTAAGACCACTAAGTTTACTATGGATTAGTATAACAAATAACAACTTTACATTAAATAGTTAAGGACTGTTTTTAAAGGGTAAGGAAAGATGTACACATACATCAAGAATTCTGAAAATTACTGCAAATTTCATTTTAATTTTTTTTTATTTTACTTTTAACTCTCAAAAACACTCACATCCAGCACTATCAATGTCAACAGGCTGACATTAGATGTAGTGACAAAAAAAAAAAAAAACAAGCAAGCACCACCACACACACCAAAAAAAAACCCAACCAACCAAACAAACAAAAACCACCACACAAAACCACCTCAAAACCAACCAAAAACTCAAAAACCAAAAGTCCAAACCAAAACACACACACACATGCACGATCCCTTGAAAAAGGTGCACAATCTCATCTTTTCTATATTGAATAGGACTCATTTCTGGCAATCCAAAAGTAAAATCAAACAAACCAACCCATAAACAGAAAACCAACCAACTTGGAATTATTTTACTTATGAATTTTACCATTACCTGCAGGCTAAATGCTAACCAATGAGCCTCAAGTTTTTGGGTTATTACACCACCAGTGCATTTTCCAAATGGACATAAGTGTTACTACAAGGTTTACAAAGTCCTACTCTTCCAGTCTTCTTAATATCCCTACTCTATTAATCCATATGTGAACAAGAGAGAGGATTCTGGGATTTCCAAAGTGTTAACATTTTAATTAACACTAATATTATAAATACAAGCAAGAGTTTTATTCACTGCTTTGACAGAACAAAGGAAAAGAAGTCTGAAATTCTACAACACCTTACATTTCTGTTATGTTCCACATACACTTAACTTCCAGAATTCAAGCAAACGCATCAAACATCTAGAAGCCTGAATTCTTTGACAACAGACAAGGGAGGATGCTTATTACTGAGGAGTTCTGGAGCCATAAACAGTTTAGAAAAAAAAAAAAAAAAACAACAACAAAATAAATAAAGAAAGAAAACCCACTACAATGAAAACCATACAAACTGTGGTTTTACTCTGGAAACAGGTCAGGAAGAAAAGGAAGAGTAAGAGGAAAAATATAAAGGAGAAAATTACATTTCAGTATCATAGAGAAGGAAAACAAAAGATTTTTTGATTAAGCAAAATGATATAACTACTTGATTAAGATTTTCTGCCTCAAATACAATTACTTTTCAAAACTAACATCAAGAGCTCACACATGGCCCTCATATACAGAATTAAAACTCTAATCCCATTTCTGCCACATTGATTATATCACAAGGGAGTAATTCTACTTAGGTAATGTGATCCTGTAACAAGATACTAAAAAAATCTGTACAAATGTTGCCATTTTCCATGTCTGTTTATATTAAAAACATTTCCTTATTGTTCTCTCCATATAAATAACGAAGCTCGAAAAGCATTCCATCTTTTAAACTGACATGCTTCTTTCTCCAAATAGCTTATAACATTTTGCAAAGGAAACGAAGTATTACTAACTAAACCACTGTTTCTTTTAAACTATGCTTTGAATGGTATGTTCTTACAAGTGTATTATAAATCAAATGGAAAAAGGTATTCCCATTCTATTCACAGACTGGCAGGTTTGACTCCATTACAAAACTGGTGGGGGACTGTGCCAATTACATGGCAATAGATATGTCTGTAGCAAGATAACCACAAAGAGACAAAAACCCCATCCATGTGAAGTCTTTCACAGTAGAACGTTATTGAAAAGGAGAAACAACAACAAAGTCATTTCTACTTACAAACACCATCACTGTGTTCAGACCAAGTTCTGTCCACATGGATCAAATATCGAGCCCCTTCATAATGTGAATCTCTTGCCATAAATATTTATAAACTAGAATATCTAGAGAGCTTAACAAAGGCTCTCTGTGGCAGCTTGCCTGCCAAATATAGGAATAAATAGGAAAAAGTTACTTAATATTTAGGCTGTCAATACCCAGCATTTATGTAAAATCCATTAGAGGTTCAATTAGAGCTTCCCTTCCAAGCCTTGGACAATTACCACAAAAGAATGCAACAGCTTCTTTGTTTAGAGCACTGTATTCTGCAACTCTGCAAGTGGTATATACTCTGAAACTACAAATGAGGTGTAAGTTGAAAAAAATACAGGTTGTTATTATTACAGAATGTATTTCTTTCACTGATCAGCAGTTACCCTCTAGAATAGCCACCACTACAAAGTGCCTGGCACAGAAGAAGTGGAAGTACCTACTGCACGTTTATCCTAAACCTCACGTCCACAAACCGAGTCACGCTCAGCGAGCCATAGCGAGGTTCAAGGGCTGAACTTTTAAGTGAGCAATGCCAGTTTCTTTATTTGAACGTGAACAGACCATCCCTGAAGGCTGCAAGACAGTTCCACCCACCCATGCCTTTCTAAACAACTTATATCACTTACGGAGAAAAGTCCATCTGTGGGAAATTCCTTACCAACGTAAACTCTGCTCACTGACAACAACTGCCTTCAAAGTACAAACATCCCCCACATGCCACCAAATTAAGTGGGTGGCAGCAAAGAATTTCACCAGTCACATGTATTTTACTAACCAAACCTCTCAAGTGAGCAGGCTGGGCGTTCCAGCAGAAGAACTGGGAGAGGAGCTGAGCACGCTCCCAGGCATGGCAGACCCATCCAGAAGCAGGAGCACACAACAAAGCTTTAGTAACAACTACATTTCTGGTGCCACTCAAAAATAGCACATACCCTTCCCTACAGTACAAGGAAGTGGACTCTTCTGAAGAAGCCACCAGCAAAGCAACCCAAGCATTTAGCATTTCATAGGAAATTAATGAAGTTAAATATGCTGGGGACAAAGAATATACTGTTTAAGTCTGCAGACTGGCTGCCAGAGGAATGGTGGCAGTTCAGGAGCTGAGACCTGTTTCTCCCTGTTTTCAGGAAAAAAAAATTATCTTTGCTCTACTTGATTTGAACTAAAAAAATAAATCCCATATTACGTGTATTGCAGCAGATATTTTTGAAGCTGGCATTTTTGAGATGCGACATCATCATAAAGGTGGATTACAGATGTCAAAAGGAATCAGATTTCTTCAGCTCCCAAAGAGAGAGTTTAAAAGGTTCTTATGCTCCAGATCCTGACCTATCTTCCTGCAAAAAGCCCCTCTACTCTCTCTTCAACTTCTAGTCAAATTCCCTCCTTACTTAAAACTCAAGAAATGCAGATGCAATCAATTCACTATGGAAAAAAATGGTCGGTGAATATGATTCATGTCCCTCTAACCAGTATTGCTGTGAAACATGAACAAAGCTTTTCCCCTGAATATCTTTATATAACTACCAGTGAAGGATGCAAGAAGCCCATCATCTGCATACACCTCTGACCGGATATACACAGATTCATCCATGGACCCAGAGCTCTCTCATACCTTCAGTGGTCCTTGTCAAAATTGCTACTTCACCTTCCCTTCAAGACATAGTAAAAAATTCCATCAAACTTTTCAAGTTCTATTTTTTTCTGTTCTAAAGAAAAGCAGAAGTAATCTGATAAGTGAACTGTATCACAGAGATGCAATTGCAAAAACTATTAAAGTAATGATGAATTTTGTAACACCTTAGATCACGCTAATTTTAGACTAGTCTACGGAGAGATGAAAGATGAAAATGCATTGGAAATCACAGCAGACAAAGGCACACTGATTTCTGAGGAATCATACAATGAAAAAACATCACTAGACTACAGCTGATTCAGGCTTGGGTGAAGAAACAGACTGTGATGATTACCAAAAAAAAAAAAAGTTATTTCCAAGTGTCACTGTCAAAACTTAAGTATTGTGTAGTCCTAGGTGAAGAGACCCTTTGCCTGAAGACAAAAACATAGCACCAGCTGAAATGCCACCTTCTTCTCTAGCATGACCGCTTCAGAAGTAAAAAGCCTATTCCTTGTCCCTTTCTCTAACTTCTAGTAGGCAAATTCCTGCAAACACCTCCCAGTCACATCTTAGCAAGTCTTGAGCGTGAAGCTCTTCTAAAGTACATGCAAGCTAGTCTAAAAAGATACCAAAAAAAAGGAAGGATGATCTGTTTATCAAAAGCAAGTAACAACAGTTCAAAACCAACACCAATATTAAAACAACAGATTAAACCAAACCCTCTCATGAATGCATAATAGGGAAGCAGTAGTTTTAAAATGCCCGTTAAACAGGCATTTTAATTTCTTCACTAACTGATGTTAAGCACAGAAGTCTGCAATGCTCTGAATGTCTGCACAAACATCATCACTAAGATTCCTATTCAAACAAGAGCTGTATGCACCGCTTGCATGATCAGAGTTTAAAATAAACACAGAACAGCCACTGCATGACAGAAGAATTATTTGTAGAAGAAAAGCCATGATTACTTGCAGAGGAAGAACTCTCTATCACTTATTAAGAAGTTATTACTAATCTGTAGGTCCCCAGCAGATGTGATGCCACTGCTATTGCCTCTTTGCAACTGTCAGTTATCTAACAAGATCCAGCTCGGTTTCACAGCTGTCATGAAGAGTACAGCAGAGCTGCTGCTCAAGCTCACTCCTCTATACGCACCCTCTGGAAGCAGCTTCAGGAAGCACTGTTGATGGTTGAGAGAAGGAAGCCCAAATCCCCAAATCAAACCAGGGGCCAAGAGCAGAGGCTGGACTGCAACAAGGGTCAAGAGGTTCCAGAAAAGTGATCCCTGTCTACCATCAGTTAGAATATGGAAAAAAAAAAAAAAAAAAAAAAAGGCTATCCCACAGACACCTCCACTGCAAGCTGTCATGACAATAACTACCTGCTTCTTAGAAATCCAAATAGCTGCCCTGAAAACGTCAGTAGAATCTGTCTTATCGCAATCCCTGGATAACTTTGAAAGAAAGGCGCCTTGCCCTGTGCATCCATTTCTGGCTAATAGCAGCCCAGTCTTCAAGTCCTTATTTGTTTACAGGGCACTGCGCTTCCAATTTTGTTCCTTCCCAGGTCAGTAAACGAGCCTCCCATAGTTTCCTCAGAGTAATGATGATAGTTTGGTGGTTGTAAATCTCTGTCCGTTTGCTTTAAGTCAACAAGAACAGGGAGGCTAGTTCCTTAGGGAGATGGGATGCTGCAATCTGTGAGTACACACATTTTCTGAGTTTCAGTTTCCAGCACTGTTGGCTTGCCATCCTTCACAGCACTGAATTCCCAAAGCCAATACTGAACTTCATAACTTCACCTCTACTTTCACGTATAAAGTTATTCATACTCATGCTGGCACTGTCTCTGCCTCATTAAGGAACTGCTGACACCTCTTCTGAACTCAACACATC
Organism: Megaceryle maxima; assembly: GCA_024605025.1. Lineage (NCBI taxonomy): Eukaryota > Metazoa > Chordata > Aves > Coraciiformes > Cerylidae > Megaceryle > Megaceryle maxima. Next base: position 26,270 of record JANHGN010001223.1, on the reverse strand, counting down.
TTATTCAAACCAATTCTACTTGCATGGATGTTGTTTATTAGGGAGGATGCATGCATTAAAATTTGATTTTTGTTTCTTCAGAGTTCAGCTGTTCCTGCTGTTTATCTCTGTCTAAGGTAAGAATTAGCTGTAGAAAAATTACTATCATGTCACAAACAGAAAACTATGACTTCAGGTAGGTGATCAAACAGCAGGAGCACACGAACACAGAAGAAACAAAAGTGCTGTTCAGATACAAATGTCCTCGGCAATAGACAAAAGATGAGAGACAATAAATTACAATCTGGATGGTTTATAAACTGAATGTTCCTTTAAAGTGTTTTATTAAACATCAAGTATACAGAAATTCACAAAAGGACACGTCATTATTTCGAGATTAATGTGAAAAAATGACAGCGACAAAATTACGTGACATTACATACACTAGCAATTTCTGTGCTCTCATTTGAACTGGGCTGAACAGCAAGTTAGAGCCAAACAAATGGTTTATTAAGAATGGATATGATCATTACTCAATAAAATGAACTAATTGGGCAGTGGCTTTTCTCTGTGTTTCAGACTCAACATTTGAAAATTGGGGTTTGACCACCACTAATAGGAGTATGAAATATTACACAGACCATTTAAATAAGTATACTTGTATCTTTGCAAACAGGATACAATATGGCAAACAGATGCATAGAGAGGGAAAAAAAAAAAAAAAAAAAGGGTATGGAGGAGAGGAAAATGTTTGTTTTCCAGAGTACTGAGTAACTGGAGACTGAGCAGTTACTTCAGCCTAAACCACCTTTAGTGTAGCTTTTATAAAAATACACTTGTGTTGATGAATTTTCTAAATCAAAGTGTGGTTGATTAACCTCTTCCCTCACGCAGTATGAAAAAATACGAGCAAACAGCAAAATGATGGGTGCAAACACCACAGGTAATTTTTTCCCACTAAGACCAAACACAGAGAAATAGTTACTGTAGTTAAGTTTACAGCATTAAAAACAAATAATCCTCATTTTTTTTAACGCTCGTGCCCTATATAAGACAAGAAATTTTGTGGTGATGAGAAGCGAAATAAAAATCTTCAGCTTCTTAAAGTGACATCCCCTTGTAAGGCACTTGACCGCCGATTTAAAGCTGTGTGAACAACTCGTGGCAGTTCACCAGTGAAACACAAACTTCTCCCAAGTCTCAGCGCAGAGCCAGCCCAGCTGAGAGGAGCATTCACTCCTCGCCAACTCCACACGCTCACTCGGCTGAGAGAAGGGGTTCAGTTCCCGGGCGCTTTCCAATCCACCCCACACACACGCGCAGACTGAATATGTGAGGCTCCGCGCTTCTTCCCTGCACCGGGCAGGATGAAACCCCACTCTCAGGGGTGAAGGAGAGGAGCCGACGATACCAACAGTATTATAAGCCTGACACTGGCGTGGCCGAGCTACTGCCCTGGAACTGCCTGCCGTCCACGGCCAGCTCGGGAGTGCGGACAGAGAGGGGGGTTGTGTAGTGGTTTTAGGAGGGGAGTTCTTTTTTAAAAAAAAAAAAAATACGAAAAAAACCAAACCAAAACAAAAACTTGAAAACAACAAAAGGGCGGCGAGAGAAGCGGCCAGTGGCTGCTCCCAAACGCGGCTCGGGCTGCCGGGCCGGGCCGGCAGGGAAGTTGCTCGGGAAGCCGGGGAGGCCGTGGCGGCGGCTGGGCGAGAGCGCTGCCCCCGCGCCGGGCCCCGCGCCCTGCCGGCAGCCAGGCCTCTCCCCTCCCGCACGCCCAAACATGGCCCCTCGCCACCAACCCTGCAACTTTTCCCCCTGCCCCCCTACCGCCGCCCCGCTCACCTCTCATCAGGGAACAAAAACTGCAGGCAAGTAGGCTGCGCAGGACGGCCCCCATCTTCCCTCCCTCCTCGCTCTCACCGGCAGGGAGGCGGCGGCGAGGAGCAGCACCTCCGCTGCCAGTTCATGCTTCCCGACGGGCGGGGAAGGCGGCGGGGAAGGCGCGGCGGAACGCGGGGAAGGGCGGCCGAGGAGACTCCCCCCTCGCCGGTCCCTAGCAGGCTACTTGCCCCACCGCGCCGCTGCGGGAGCGGGCGCTGCCCTCCATGCCGGCCGCTGCCGCCGCCTCACCGCAACCGCCGCGGCCGTTCCCCCATCCACTCCTCCGCTCGCTCGCCCGGCCTCCGCCTCCGCCGGGCGCACACAGGCGCAGGGATACAGTCCTCCTCCCTCCTCCCTCCTCCCTCCTCCTCCTCCTCCTCCCCCGGCCTGGCCTCGCCTCTCCGCGCCGCGCCCGGACGGCTCCTGGCTCCCGCAGCAGCGCCCGCCCCCCCCGGCACCTCTCCCGTCAGGGAGGGAGGGAGCGGGCGGGCGGTTGGAGGGGCGGGGAGCGTCCGCGTGCGCGCGCACAGGAGGGAGGGGAGCGGGCGCGCGCAGGCTCGCTCTCTCCCTCCTTCCCGCTGACGGGCAGCCTCCCACACGCGCGCCCGGCCTCCCCGCGGCTGACAAAAGCCCGGCGGGGTCTGCAGCCCGTGGGACCGGGTGTCTGGCAGGGGAGGGGGTGGTGGTCGCGGCACTTCCCGAGGTGTGTGTCCGCTGCCCCCCACCGTTCCCCGTGGGCAGGGTGAGGGGACGCGGTGGGGGCGCGGCCGCTACGGCGGCTGTCGCATTCCAGGGGGACTACTTTACGTTCTTCACCCCCTCCGCCGTCTGCGATGCGGTTCGCGGAGCAATAGCGGACCGGGAGAAACGGGACTACTTCCCTGGTACAGACCGGTAGCGGCGCCGCCAGCAGCACAAAGGCGGTGGCCGCTCCTCCGGCTGCAGAGGGTGATCACGGTTCGGTCTGGCAGCGTGGGCCGTTTCGGAGCCACCCTCTCCTTCCTCCTCCCTTCTCGCCCATTCGCTCTCCGGGAGGGATACGCTCGCGCTGCCGTGGCGGAGGCTGTGGGGCCGGGGCCGGCCCACGGGCCAGCGGTGGGGGTCGCGCTGCCGTTTGAGGATTTACCGGCCTGCGCTGCCCCGCCGACTGAATCAGAACCAAACGGGGAGGAGGAACAGGCGCAGTAACAGGAGACAAACAATAAGTTAAGCGATATGGTAAAATTAAGGAATAACTTCATTGATCTTTCCTCTGTGTCAGGAGGACTTGCAGCTTGGCTGATGTAGCAAGGTGAGATTTATTTCCCAGCACTTCTAGGGGTGGCTTGGGGTTTTGCCCCGCTAAAGTCAATGTAGTAAGCTGGGTTTGAGCTGCTTGGAGCAGTAGTTACAAATAAATAAATAAAAGGCCCACGTGCTGTGTTTAAACATAACTTGCTCTTTTCCCCTATTGCATCGATGTAAATGACACCCTTTTTTCTCTGAAGAAGATAGAAAGTTCTAATTTTGTATGCTTCTCTCCTTTTTTTACTTTTTTGTATTGCTCATTGAAAGTTAATGCAGCTTTCTTGCATTTCCTTTAGATTTAAAAAAAAAAACAAAAAACAAACCCCCTACTTTGGGATTTTGACAAGGAGCATTAAATGTCCATATCAAGCTCTCTTTCCAGGGATCTGGTGGGTTAGGGTAATGATGGGAGGCAGAATAACAGCAAAATTTGAGAATCTGACATTCAGAAGTCTGTATTATTTTTCAGGATTATTAGAAATTTACAGAAACCTTTAACTTGTAATTTTGTACTAAATGTGTATTTTCATAGCTTTTCTGGTGATTACAGTAGCAGATAACATCTGAACCAGATCAAAGGCCCAAGCGGTGTGGACTGATTCTTAAATCAGGCTCCTGGAGTCATATGATGATATCAGACTCTCAGTTTTTACTGGAGAAAAACAAACAAACAAAAAAACCACCGGGGGGGGAGGGTTAAACTTTTTTACAAAAAGTATGTTTAGAACCTTAAAGACTGGGGAAAAAAAAAGTTAAGTTTTGAAAATGTAAACAATGTGACAAACTCAACACCTGCCTGAGGCCAGGTCTGTGTTACAAAATGTTGTCCTTGACTCTGCTGGGTGAAATCGCCTTCTCCGGTACTGTGCTGCTGGCCGGGAGGATTAGCAAACTCCAGCAAGACCCCCATGGATAGTGGAGGGGAAGGGCTTCCCATCCAAAAATGTACCTAGGTGGTTGGCAACCTGCAGCTAACCCTTTTTGTCACCACTAGATTTTGCAGGTGGAAGCAGAAGGAGCACACCTTTATATTTATTTTCAATGTTTCATTGGAATCAGCGGAGAATTTTGTAGGGCTTTTTTTATCCTTATTACTGTACACTCCTGATGTTGCAGGCTGTGATAACCTCTTGCAAAGCATGGCAGGACTGTAATGAATTCTTCGTGTCTTAATCACACAGTGTGCAGCTGAGAAAAACCTCAAGCCTGAGCCCCTGCGTCAGAGAACACATTTCTCTGCATGCTGTTCCCTCTCACATCTTACCCATTTCTGCTGAAAAAAATGGTATCTTGACATCTCCCTCGGGAACCCGATCCCCTGCCTGATTGTTCTTACTCTTAAAGATGTTTTCCTTGCTGCCTGGTTTCATTTTGAGCTTTTGAATGTTACATGCTGTCACCCCTCACACTGGTGCATTTCACCTTTTTTTTCCTAGAATTCAAAGCCTTTCCTTTCCTGCTTGGCTTTCCTCTGAGCGATTTAATGGTGATTGGCTTTGCCTCCTTCTGCCTAGCCCCTTTCCCCACAGCCTGCATAGGAACAGTCCTTCCTTCTCTGTTCCACCCCAGATAGCCTTTTTTTGAACCCTTTTTCCCATCAATGATCAGGATTCATGACCAAGCCTGTCTCCTTACTGTTTCTCAGCTTTACTTCTAATTTGTAGGTGTAGAATTCATTCCGTGGCAGGGGTTTTTACAATGTGAAATAGGAGGCAAGATTACCACGTGCAGAGAAGCCTCTGACGGGCGAGGCTTCTCTGGGGTGATTATGTCCCTTTATTTGAGTTTAAAGTCAAAGCAAATGGGAATGGAGAGGGAGCACCTTTTTCATTTTAGTCAGAAGCTCTCCTTGGTTATAATTGTTTCCGTCAACCTTAGAAGGAGAAACCTCAATTTGACAGCTCAAATCCAGTCCAAGGTCACAACTGCTGAGAAACCTGCGCAGCCTTAACCTTGGCCTCTGGACTGAGATGACAGCTCAATTATAAGAGAGCTTTCACATTGTTCTTTTTTTTTTTTATACTCGGGTTAGTTCCCTGGATTGGTTGGTGGTCCAGCCTCACAAGGAGTTGTATCAGCCCACAGGACAGTGAGGAATGGCAGCTGGAGCCCCTGAAACCACCAAAGTCGTTCCATCTTTGAACTGTGCCCCAAGTTCCAGTGGAGTCAATGGGATCTTTTGTAGGACCATGACTGAAGTCCCTAATGAGCAAAAGCTGTTAGGAGAAGATGGTTGCTCAGCAAATTAATTTGTGGCTGCCCACATCATAGAAGCCACTATCATAATTAGCTCTCTCACTGAATGTCTTGGCAATAATTAATGGGCACGGCGTGGTGAAATCCTGGTCCCTCTGAAGGCAATGGCAAAATTCTCACTGACTTCAAAAGGGCCAAGGCTTCGTACTGAAACTCAAGCTCAAGTCCTCTCTTGCCCCCAGCAGGAAAGTCTGCAGCACAGTAGCTTGGGAAATGGGACATGATGTAGTGATGACTTCACCAATAATGCCTGTTACAACTATTTCACAGATAAAATAGGACACCCTGACTTGCTGCATCATTTGCCACTTTGCCTAGGTCATATAGTTTATAAAGAAAAGCCCTTCATCCAACTCTTCCCCAAAACAAGGTCAGCTCTAATAAATGTGATAAATACGCCTGACAAGGTTTATCCTCTTCCAAGAATGCAATGGGTTCACTGTGGTGTTCCTTCTTCAATGAGGAGAGTACCAGATCATCTGTCCCTCCCCAAAGTTCAGTAACAAGCTGACACATTTTTCTCCTCGCCATTCCTCCCCTACAGTACGAGCTGCGCCTTTTCACCAGGACATAGGCAGCTTACAAGCATGTTTCCTGGGACTGCTAGTCATGTCTCTAGTCCAGAAATTTTCTCCAGGCCATGAGAACTTACTTGGTTTTGCAATTAATGTCTGCAGGGTTCCCCACAGTCTGTCAAACCACAGCAGAAAAACTATCACTCCTGCTACTTCTGTGAGAATTTCCCCATCAAACATCAAATCCCTTTTTTTTATCACAATACAGAGTTGCCTCTTCTTGTGTTTCTGTACTCCCTTATTTCACCGCGCGCACACACCCCGTGTATAATACCTATTCTTTCTTTCCTGTCTCTTCTACCAGAAAAGGTTGCCTGGTGCCCAGGATGAGAACTGCATTTCTTTGTGGCTAAAAAAAAAAAACATCCTTGCAACAAAACCTTCACAGAGGAGAAGGTGCATGAGTTCAGCAGCCCATACAGGTGAGCTAGTTCCAACAGGAATCTGGCGATATCCCCAAGGGGAAATATGAAATAAGCTGACCCGAAAGGCTTGGGCATTTTCTTTACGCCTTTAGAGGAGCATTTGGACTCCTGTTGATGGTGTATCCAAGGTCAGGCTGTCTACCTACTACCTCTTTCCTCCTCTTCCATCTCCCATGGAGCTGAAAACAGAACTGCCTGAGCATATACTTCTTCAGCAGTTGTGTTTTTAGTGTGAGCCAGGCAGGATTCTGATCTTAATTTGGCACTGCCCACCAGACCACAGGGCAAGCTGAAGACTTTCCTTGTGCATATTTAGCAATGGGTACATTTCAAAGCCAAATTAGAAAAATGTCATTTGAGAAAGTTACAATTCTCGTATTTGCAAAGCTCTTCAGTGCTAGGTCAATGCAGCAAAAACATCCTTTTAAAAGAGATCGCATTTCAGGCTGACAGACACCAAAACACTATTTTGGTTTAGTTTACCCAAATTTTCAAACCCAGCGAGCATCTGGGCTCTATTAACCATACCGTGCATGCCTTTTAAGCAACAACAATTTAAGAATATTTCCTTTTCAAACCCCTTTCATGGAGCTCAGCATTTTGCAATATGCATCCATAACATTTAACAATTCTGCTTTGCACTGCAGCCTTTGAAGTTGAAAAATTATTTACTGGTAAAGCATTGTGCATTTGCTGACATTCTTTTAGTCATGGGGATTAATGACTAGAATTTATGCCTATGGTCAAAAAAGGTAAGTCACTGTGTTATAGTAATTAGCAATCTTTCCTACAATAATTTCCAATCTTTATGTAACATACATGGTGTAACACACCATCTGTGCATAAGAAAGTGCTCATCTGCAATTTGAAATAGCCACTTCTGTATCAGGGAAGTGCAGCTTATGTCAAGCAAAGAAACTCATCCCTCAAAATCCAGTTCAAACTCTGGGAGGAAGATTTGTGTTTGTATTTCATGTTTTGTGTTCTATATTTCAAATTATCTATTTTTCTTTATGGTCATGCCCATAGAATCATAAAATCATATAGGTTGGAAAAGACCTTTAAGAGCATCGAGTCCAACCATTATTCCTGCTTGACCAAGTCCACAACTAAGTCATGTCCCCAAGCACCACATCTATATGGCTTTTCAACACCCCCAGGGATGGTGACTCAACCCCCTCCCTGGGCAGCCTGTTCCAGTGCCTGACAACCCTTGCAGTAAAAATTTTTTTCCTAATGTCCAGTTTAAACCTCCACTGGTGCAGCTTGAGGCCATTCCCTCTTGTTCTATCACTGGTTACTCGTGGGAGGAGACCAGCACCCACCTCTCTACAACGACCTTTTAGGTCATTTTAGAAAGCAGTAAGGTCTCCCCTCCACCTCCTCTTCTCCAGACTAAACAACCCCAGGTCCCTCAGCTGCTCCTCGTAAGACATGTTCTCCAGACCCTTCACCAGCTCTTCTCTGGATCTGCTCCAGCACCTCGATATCTTTCTTGTATTGAGGTGCCCAAAGCTGAACCCAGTACTTGAGGTGTCACCTCACCAGTACTGAGTACAGGGGCACAATCACCTCCCTGATCCTTCTGGCCACACTATTTCTAACACAGGCCAGGATGCCGTTGGCCTTCTTGGCCACCTGGGCACACTGCTGGCTCATGTTCAGCCAGCTGTTGACCAACCCCAGGTCCTTTTCCACCGAGCAGCTTTCCAGCCGCTCCTCCCCAAGCCTGGAGCATTGCCTGGGGCTATTGTGGCCCAAGTGCACTTGGCTTTGTTGAAGCCCAGTATGACTGGCCTCAGCCATCCATCCAGCCTGCCCAGGTCCCTCTGAAAAGCCTTCCTACCCTCGTGTTCATGTTTTATTTATACTTATGCTTTGTATTTTTATTTATACTACTTATATTCATCTAGAAATTAGTCTGCAATTCAGCCAAGACACTAAACGCCTCAAGAATATGGCTTTGGATCATCAACCATGATAGCTCTTCAGGGGTGTTTTTATTAGCTAATAGGCTAGAAAAGCAAGAGTTCTTCCAAGCAGAAGAGGCTGCCCTCTAATGGTTAATCTTTAGTTGTAATGTCTGCAATCTTGTATGCTCCTCTCTGCAGAGATTTGTAAGGTAAGGTCACACACATGCAAGGTGTTAAAACGATTTATTATTTCAAGGAAAACCCACATCTCTTCTACTCTTGTAATTGCTTTATAGGTAGTAATTAAAAATAAGGATAGAGGAATGTTTTTGGTAACATTTTCATTAAATTACCATTACCCTGTATTTCTTGGAGAAAAATCAATGCCTCTGACAATGCAGAACTGCTACTTGCACTCTGTTTGATAAGTTTTATGTTTCATTGTGGGAAGCGTGTTTCACAGCCTGGAAAGGTAGCATGCAGGACACACAGAATTCTGCAGTTTATTTCAGACTGTGAATGCCCTGGAGCATGATACCACTCCTGAATGAGCAAATTTCAAGGACAAAATACTTACCTTGCTTATTTGTTTGCTTGTTTAATCTTTAACTCAGCTAATCACAATTCAGACAATAATTTAATTAGTCCTTGCTCACTTTTTAGCCAGTGAAATCCCAAGGTAATTGACAGTGTCAGTAAATTACAGTCAATCCTTTTTTAACAGACCTTGCCAGTAATTTAGTTAGTGAATTTCTGGTTTATTAAAAACATGGTGATCTTTGCATTAAAGCTGTGGGACTTGGCGGGAATGGCTGAAGTGGAAAGACTGCCAGATTCTGCCTCCTACCCCACAGCACTAAGTGCAGGTTATGGTGTAGGCACCTCTGCCTCTACAAGATACTGGAAATACAGGCACAGTACAGCAGAAAGCTTGCCAGACACTCACCCTGGCCATTAGCTAAAGTGTCTCCCATCAATTCCATTGCCTTTAGAGCAGGGATGAATGTGGATCCTTAAGCTTTCACTGGCTCCGTATATGAGGGTTTCCTTGGTTTATGGCCTCTAGTTCATTCTTTATGTGATGGAAGATGCAATTATATATAGTTGAAGTCTCATTCATTGCTTTTCCATCTCCATTAGTTCTTTGAATAATTTGTCTTACACTGTGGACTTCAATAAAGACTCTTCCAGTACAGCTGGCAACAAAATATAGGTAAGTGACAAAGGAGAACACAGAGAAAGACAAACTCACTCCCCAAATATATTTGTTGAAACAGTTGTGCCTGCTGTGAAGATATTATTGAAGGATCATCATATTCCATTTTGGAATAATTAGATTATATTTTCTCCTCTCAAGAAAAAATAGTGATTAGAGTGATGCTATCTAATCCATTCCTCATCCTTCCTTCTTCAACCCCCTCCCCAGTGAAACCCACAAAGACAGTATTTGGTCACATGGATCTTTGAATAAAAGACAGTGAATTGGGGCTGAATAGCCCTGACTCATAAAGCTCCTTCCAATGCCTTTCTCAGTGTCAGAGTTTTGCAGTTAATGCAACTTCTACTAATTTTTTTTCCTTATGACAATTGTGAAAAATCTAATACCTTTAGAATGATCTGAAAAGAGCTTACACAGAACAAAATCCCCGTTTAATCTCGGCATATTAAGAAATCTTTTCTTTGAACAATACATTTAAAATGCTATTTTCCCAAAACACTCTTTTTTTTTTTTTTTTTTTTTTAGATAAGTAAAGCTCTAAGTGTTGAAAGAAATTATGTTTTAGAGTCTTAGCTTCATTTATGATTTAGGAATCCTGCCACTTTCACTGGAGGAAACAGTAGTGAGGATACATGCATCCCATGGTACACTGTGGCAGTAAATCCTGAATTCAGTATATCAAAAGGTGTTCCAGTCACCATGGCAAAAAAAGAACAATGGGAGCTAAAGACTGAAACCACTTAAAGATAGGAGGAAAGAATATTTGCAGAGCATCACGTGTACTGGTTGTTTAATTCTTGCTCCCGCTTTGTGTACTACCCTTCAGTTAGAGTCATAGAACCATTGAATCGTAGAATGGTTTAGGTCAGAATGGACTTTTAAAGATCATCTAGTCCAACCCACCTGCCATGGGCAAGGACATCTTTCATTAGATCACAGGTTGCTGAAAGACCTGTCCAACCTGACCTTGAACACTTCCAATGATAAGGCATCCACAGCTTCTCTGGGCAATGTGTTCCAGTGCTTCACCATCCTCACTGTAAAAAATTTCTTCCTCATGTCTAGCCTAAATCTACCCTCCTTTGATTTAAAACTATTGTCTCTTGGTCACTATAGACCCTCATAAAATGTCTCTCTCCATCCGTCTTACAAGCCCCCTTTAAGTATTGAAAGGCCACTATAACATCTCTCCCAAGCCTTCTCTGCAGAAGAGGTATTCTATCCCTCTGGTCATTTTTGTGACCCTCCTCTGCACCTGCTCCAACAGGTCCGTGTCTGTCTTGTGTTGGGAACACCAGAGCTGGATGCAGTCCTCCAGGTGAGATCTCACCAGAGTGGAGTAGAGGGGCACAATCACCTCCCTCAACCTGCTGGCCATGCTTCTTTTCATGCAGCCTGGGATACAGTTGGCCTTCTAGGCTGCAAGGACACATTGCTGGCTCATATCTAATTCATATCTACCTCTATTCTCAGATCCTTCTCTGCAGGGCTGCTCTCTATCCATGTATTCCTGTATTGATATTGGGGTTTGCCCTAACCCACGTGCAGGACCTTGCACTTGGCCTTAATTGAACTTCATGAGGTTCACATGGGTCCACTCCTCAAGCCTCTCCAGGTCCCTCTGGATGGCATCCCTTCCCTCGAGTGTATCAACTGCACCACTCAGCTTGGTGTCATCGGCAAACTTGCTGAGGGTGCACTCAATCCCACTGTCTATGTCATCCATGACGGTACTGAACAGTAGCAGTCCAAATGCAGACCCCTGAGGGACACCACTTGTTACTGATCTCCACTTGAACATTTAGCCATTGACTGTTGCTCTCTGCAGATACTTCATCCATCAAATATTCTAATTCTGCACATTCTGTAGCTTCTACAAAACAGCAAGGTTGGGGCAACCTGCTCTTGCTCTCACTTTATTTAGTGTACCCCACTGAGTGATCACAGTGTACAAGCCGAAGAACTGTAGCTCTTGGTCTTGCTCGGTGCCCCAGCAGCTCCCTCGGTTTCTGCACAGAAAGTTTAGAATACTCAGTTAGGCATCTGCCAATTATTCTTTCCATTAACTATGTGCCACGGTTTATACTTAACATGAACACAAGACTTTTGAGACTCATTCCTATGGTGTAGCTGGAACACTTGTCGTGGCTCTTTGAGACAAAAGATAAAATGTGATTTTTTCTGAGATACTGTTTTTTATTTCAATAGATTCAGAAGGATGTCTTCATGAGCAAAAAGCACTCAACATTACATGGCCCTGTGTCCTTGACATATGCATCCCTCAGTAATTATTTTGCAACACAGATACCATTTCAAAATTAAGTTTAGAACATCAACATTCAAGATTAAAATATTCTTCATTTTTAAACAGAAAGAGCTGAAAACTAAAGCAAAACACAACCTAGCAAATACAAAGGCAAGGCATATCCCCATTTTCTTTCCCTGTGCAAATCCTCCACTCTTGGACAAGGTTGGATAGACAAAAGAAAGACTGTGCAGGAAAAGGAGGGGAGAGATACTGAGTTGTCACAACTGGTGGCAATACGGTAAATTTAATATAAGTTGAGCTGAGTTAAAGATTGAAATAAGATTTGTTAAATTTTAGGTCAAAAGCCAAGTGAGAAATATGCAGTCTTTCCTGGAGAGACCTGTCTTGTTTTACCAGGTTTACATTGTTTTACAAGACCTGCAGCCAAGGTTGTTTCACATTAGGACATAATCAACATTCAACCAGGTGAAAATTAACTAAAAAAACCAAATCTAAGTTAGTTACAAAGTTATAAACTTTTCCCCAAAACAAAGACTCATCTTTTTGAATTCACCTTTCAAGCCTACTTTCCTTCCACAGCCTCAGCTGGAAAGTAGGTGCCATCCAGCAGCAGAACAGGTACAAGAACCAGGATGTCACTTGCCAGCTGATGCACAGTAGCATGCTGTTGTGCAAGGTCATGGACCCCAGCTGCTGCTTCTGCCCACTTTGACTCCATCTGGATTGCTGTCCAGGAGAACCACCTTCTACGTTCTGAATGCCTGGTGTTTAACAAAGCCAGGCGACACTCCAGACACGTACACTTGTAGCAAGTATTCACTTTATTGGTCGTTCCTTTTGCTGTTGCTGGTGTACGCAGACTGGATTCCTGGAAATCACTTTTGTTCCCCCAGTTGATGTGCTAGCCGTTGGTGATGTCTGCTGTCACCAGTGATACCCATTTTTGGCCACTGCAAAAACATAACTACCCTCAAACTCACCCTTGACATGGTGTGTCCACCGTATTTTTGGGAAAGCTTACACTCTCTCTGCTAGACATAGCACATGGAGAGACTTCAGCTTTCAGGCCTGTCCCTTTTCAAACTCTGCCATCCTTTCCAATGTTCACTTGACTGGGCTATACTCTTGCTTTATGTACTTGTTGCTGTAGGAAAGCTACACGCGTATCTTGTTAAGCTTAGTAGGGAACACCATAGCGTGAGCTATTCTCACTTGTTTATACCTCATGAGCAAATTAATTTTTGCCCTTTCTAAAACAGAATGCTCCAGAAAGGCAACACATTGCATGTGCCAAATCTGGAGTCTTTCCAGAAATAGTGACGGAGTTATCACGTGGTGGGAAAACATTTGAACTTATTTTATGCCCTGAAACAAAGCAAGGACAACATTGTCATAGTTAAATAATCAGGAGCAGCTGCAAAAATGGCCTTTGGATTCTTTCAGAAATCTTACCTCTGGGCTGAGAAGTCCTGTCATCCTATAAGGGAATTGTTTTGGAAAATTATGAGCCACTAAGTGGGACGACTTGACTTACAGCCATAAACTATGTGCTGGAGGACCTCCCACTGACATCAATGGGAGTTGCACACACAGAGACAGAGCAGTGCCTGGCCACTGAAGTAAAGGGATCATCTCATTCCTAGCTTACTTGGGCTACACAGGAATTCAGTAGCATCAGTGGAACTTGAGTATAGGGATGGGGAAAAAAAAAAAGGCTCTTTCACAAAAATACACAAAAATCTTACCTGGAAACTCATTAAACATCAGGCAAGCTTATAGGAAATGTGAGCTATACGGAGGGGTTTTCTACCATCTTCCTTTCACAAGAATAAATGTTTGATGTGTTTGTGCAAATTTTCCATCTTGGTGTTCTTGAGAAGAGTTGCAGAATTTGCAGTGTTGAAGTCTAAGCACCACTGATCACATCCTTCTTTTAGTGTAAGTGGGGCACAGAGAAAACCTGCTGCTGCTCTCAGTGGCTTTTGAACATTCAGCCAGAACTCAGCTGCTCCTCTGATGTGGCAGGTATCAAAGCACCTTATAAGTACTTATACCTTATAGATCCATCTTCACCATCCTAGCATTTTGAAGAAACACCTTTGTGGTCTTCAGAGTGACTGCTCAAAGTCAGCAAATGGTTCAAAACATGCCTATGGTTTAGCCAGTCTAACCTACACCATCTTGAAATTGTTAGCAGCTTGCTAAATCTATTTGAGAAAATACAGAGTGCATAAATTATTTGATGACTGTTCCTGGGTGTTGTCAGTATGACGGAATTTTGGATTTTCTATTAAAAGCAAAGCAAATCAAAAAGAAGGAGGATCAGAACACCTTGGGCATAGCCTATCTAAACTCTTTTGCCACTTAAGACTGACATTTTGTAGGTTGGAAGGAGAGGATTAATAGAACAGAACTTGATGCACAACCCTCAAGTTTTGTTTTTTCACAAAATGAGCCAATATACAGGAAACAGTGTCATTTGTTTTGGTTTTGGTTGTTTGGTTGTTTGGTTGGTTTTGTCTGTTGGTTGGATGGTTAGTAATTTCCTTATGATTGTCTGCAGTGGTTATAAAATTTGGGCTCTCTATTGCTTTACTGTACAATACCACAACAGTTAATGACAGCCTGTGTTTGCACGCCTTATGTTTGCTCAGCACTCTAAAGCAACAGCATGAAAACAAGCAGCTACTGCATTCATTACACTCTCCAGGTGATTAAAGTAAGTCAGCTTTTAGCCTCAAGCCATAATGTAGTTGGCTATCTTCAGAAAGAGCCACCCCAAGTGCATGGGTTGTCATCATATCATGATGGCTAATGATCCAGTTTTTATGTGTGGTGCACAGTTAACACCATAGGAGATGTCAATGGTAAAACAGAAGAAAGCACAGAAGTTTTAGGTAAACAATGTTGAAAAGTATAACAAACTGGATGGATTTTTTTTACATTTACTCTGCTCCACTCCTTTCTGTTTCATAATACAAGAGCATTATCTAGACAAAAATAAACTCCAAAAACGCACATAATTAAGCATCATAGTTGAAAGAATGATGATGGGAAATGTCTCTCTCCTGCTGTTAAATGGCAATGCCAGTAAATGACAATGCAATCTGATTTAACATTAAAATGGAGAAGATACTATGTTTAGTATTGTTGCCTTCAACAGCTGTTCTCTACCACTATATGATACAGTAAGAAGTTTCAGAAGTGTGTGTATATAACCCTCCACCCAGAACCTTCCAATAAACAAAACAGCTTTCCTATAAAACAGCTTTGCAATGAGATAACCATTGACCGGGAAGTTAAAACCTGAGCTAATGAAAAGGTTTTAAAATTTGCACCTTCAAAACTTTTAAATTCCATTTAATAAACTGTTGTTGCCCTCTAGTGTTCAAACACAGCTTGTAAATGCCCCTCCAGAGAGATCCAAACTGGTCACTTAATTCCCCATTTGTTGTTAATCCAACAAAACAAATGGATGGCAAAGAAAAGTGTTTCAGCACACCTGCCTAATGCCTATTTTTCTTCTCTCAGCACAAAAAAAAAAAAAAAAAAAAAAGGATTTTGAAGGTAAGAATCTTTAAAGTTGTTTGTTTCACCCCAAAACTGTGAAAGGCCACTCAGTTTGGCATCCTCACCAAATTAGTCACAGTACCTGTGCTCCTCTCTGCTTTACTTCTGCCAGTCACCATGCTTGAAATACACTGCTGTTTGGGTTGGAGGACAAGGGTTCTAAGGATATCAGCCAAACACACGCATGAAGCTCCAAACGGCCCCGAGATACATCCACCCCCCTCTCCTGAATGTAGCTTTAGTGTATTGTACCCTATCAATCAATACTGACCATCTCTACCTCCAACAAATTTGTTATTGGCCTCAGCACCTCTCCTGCAATGATCTGCCACGATGGCATCAGCAGTGTAGGCTTCTTACAAATCTGTAGTTCTTTTAAGAGAAATTTACGGTCAACCTCAGATCTGCACCTGCATTTTTCCAGCCCACAACTGGGCCTAATACATACCATAATGCTGTTCCCCTTGTCATGTTCCCTGACCAGAAACCTTTGAAAACAGCTAGTAGAAGAAAAAAATGAAAAAAAAAAAAAAAGAAACAGAAAGAAACTGAGGTTAAACAAAGTGCAGTCAACAGACAATTGATGAACTTGAAATACTTTTTTGTAATTTTGTTCACTTTTAAGAGGTTATCCAGAATGTTTTTCATTTAAGCATTGCCAGACTTAAGTGATGTAGAAGACCAGCTGGTTTTGTATCTATAAAGCAATTTGCAGCCCCCATGTAGTAAGAATTCAACTTCTTGACATAAGGAACTCTGACTTTTATTTGATCTTTGAATAATGGATTTTTCAGAGAATTTTCTGCATAAAGTTATTGTTAGAGCTCTCAGAAAACTTGCCTTGAGGCCATTTTTAGATCATGTCTGCTTCCCACCGTACTAAGCTTGACAGATCTAAGAACCTCTTGGATGTGAGTCATGTTTCATATTTTGTAGTAGAATTATTTCCTTGTATTCACGAGGCACCCACCTCTGTCTTGATGTTTGTTGTTGATTATGCTGCCTGCCACAGGGATACTTTGAAATCTAGTCTTTCATTCTAAAACCAGGTTTCGACCGGGTGTATGTGAAGGAAAATGTGAATAATATGAACTGGAAGTTGTGCAGCAGATGCTCACATATACTTGCGCTCATCTCTTGCTGCAGAGGTGGGGAAATGTATGGAGCAGCTGTGCTGGATAACCAGTCACAGGAAAATAACACCAGAAGTGAAGAGGGTGTGCTTTGAGAGCCAGCACGAGCTCTGTGTGGTCAGGAGGGACAGTAAGTCCAGCATTGCTGCACACAGCTCTTTCGAGAGCTGCCAGCCTGTGGAGGGAATTAGGTGAATGCGAGAAGCATGAAGACAATGCAGCATTGTTCACGTGCTCCTACTGACTTCAGGAAACTTCTCATGAGGTCGGCATCCTCCTACAACGAAGCCACTGCTTACCTTTAGAACTTTTTTACCACTCCTCCAGCAAATGGAAACCACAATTTTCTGTGTGTCTTCTGCCAATAACAGAGCTGTTGTCTTTGCTAAGACCCCTCACAGGTTTGTGCTTGTTCTGTATGTTGAATCTCACCTGTCAGGCACTTAGGTGTGTTAGAACAGACTCTCTTGCATATGCCAAGTCACTTGGTCATGCCATTTGTTGCAAGAGCTTGACTGCAGCTTGCTTTACTTTGGTATGATAAAATCTCTTCCTCTCTGATACGTACCTGCAACCCCCAATGCGCTACAGGGTGGCGAGCTCTTTGTAAGAGACATACTCAGATTTGCAGCATGTGGTTTTATAGATAGCTTGTGATGTATGCAGAAAAAAAAATCATTAAAGATACATATATCCATAAACTATATGTAGCTAAGGAAAATTAAGCTATGTTATGCATACTACAATTTTTACTGTTTGCACTTAAAACCATTTGGACACAAAGCTCTGCTACTAAGCACTCCTTTAAGGCTATAAATAGAGGAAATAGGATTGCTAGAAAATCATGTAGCACTCCGGCATTCAGTGCAAATAGCACTGAAAACACTCAGGTGCTGCACGGGTACTCAATTTATTAGGTGTGCTTCTATGCCACTGATCTTGTTGCAGTACAGATTAAGCCCTTGAAATGATTTTTTCTCCTTAAATAGAAGACCTCTTTAGCTTAACTTGAATTTGAGAGTTTATTTTCAGGACTTAGTAATAAATCAAAAATGATAGATGTTACAGTTCAGCGTAGACAGAGCAGTTCTCTTCACCAAAGCCATCTGCCGCTTTCCCATTAGTAGGCAAAAGAGGAATCCATCTTCTTCTGAGATTTCAGCATCTACTGTTCTGTTTCAGAGCTGTCATCTCAAAGATGAGACATGTTCCTCACAATGTTATTCCCTCTCCCCATCATACATCAGCATACATACCATTTATCAAGTAATCCAGCCTGGTGTAATGCCTCTTCTGAAGAGATTCGTGTATTTTCTTCCCTGTCAGTGCAATAACTAGCAATAAGAATATCACCCCAAAAAGCAAAGCTGCTACAAGGCTGCTTTTCTCTCCCAGCTGAATGATACCTTTCCCGCTCAGAACATTCTCTGGCAGGTAGTTTTCTGAACTGGATGGGTCATTACCCTGAGGGTCATTTTGGGAAGCTGTAGGTGAATCACTAGTAGATGGAACAAAACCTGAAAATGAGAGGTGAGTAACATGGCTGGTGTTGTTGGAAGAGGCAACTGTTGGCTCTGGAAGGATGGCTGCAGTTCTTAGTCCTGATGGTGTGGTGGCAAATCTGGAATTTGTGGTCGTCTGCTTGATTGTAGAAGTAGAAGCAGAAGTTGCGAGGCTGGAAAGAGGAATGTGAGTAACAGCAATGCTGGTGGCAAGGATACCAGGTTTAGCTCTAGTGATCACAGTAGGCGGAAAGGTAGCAGTGGTGGTGGTTGTAGTGGTAGTGTCAGTAGTAGGTTTAAGATCACCAGCAGGCAAAGAAGTTGTATGAGATTCCAGTTGGGTGGTACTTCTGGGCAGAGAACTAAGAGTAGTACTGCTGGGTTCAGGAACACTAGACTGAGTAGTGGGGAACAAAGCAGAGGGCTTTCCCATTCGAACAGGAGAAGAGGTACTTGGAGGCAGGTTAATTACTTTCTTCCTTGGGATGGGGTGTAAGCTCTCAGGATGGTTTGCCCTGTGAGATTCAGGAAAAACTGTATGAAATTCAGTGTTGTCTAAATGCTTGCCCACATGGTTCTGGAGTTCAGGTGCCTGATAGAAGACAGACTGTTGCAAAACAGCAGTATGATTCTGATGGCCAGTCTGACTGTGAGAAATAAAGGCTCCAGCATCAGAAGACAAAGAATAACCATTTGAAGGAAAGTCTTCACTTTTGAAAGATGTGTCCTCTGAGCCATGGGTGCCTGGAAACAGAAGTTAAATACCAGTCTTTAATTATTAAATCTAGTTTTGATTACCACAGGCTTTCTCTATTTGTATTTCTTAGTAAGAGACATATAAGGGGGCTCCAGAAAGTAACGACTAATGAAACTAAGGCATCATGATCTTCCTTTATTTAAAATACACAGAGTAACTTTTAAGTTCTGTCTGTGTCATAAGACCTGTCAGCCTCAAACCCAGGCACATCAGACCCTGACTGCAGCTTCTTACAGAATTTACCTGTGCAGAGAGCTCATCCCAATCAATTTTTTGTACTCCAATAGCACACATGTAAGCATTTATTTAGAGGAGAAAAGCAGTGTGAGCAGGCCCATTGCCTTCAAACCATCTCAGTCTCTGTCTGTTACGCAGAACCTCTCTTTTGTCAGATGTACACATTTGGACCTAGTCAAGATGATGATACACTCCCCTTTCTTGTAATATCTAAGCACCCTGTGATTGCTTGACACAATTCAATTTGCATACAAAGATGGCCTTATGATACAAGGTGTCAATAAAATCCCCATTTTATAGGCCATTTTATCCCCACAGTGATTTGTAGGAAAGACCTGAGCTCACACTGCCATGCTAGAAGACACTGCTCCAAGAGTCGAAGTATTTGAGGTGAAAACCTCCACAAGAAGCACACTATGCTTCACAATTTCTCCAGAAGTCCATGTGCTTTCCTTGCAAAGCAGGTGGGCGAGTGTTATTTAATAGAATTTGGAAGCAGGACAACAGTGTTATCTGACAGAAATTCCATACAAATGATATCCTATCAGCTCCCTGATTCTACACAGGTAGAATCATCTAGAGAATCATCATCATAGAGACTTAGGGTGAGCATGAGCTCTTGGAAAGACTGGCTAATTGTTATAATTCAGATTTTTATAGAGAAATATAAATATTAAAATATTGTAATTATATTTATAATGATAT
>JANHGN010001222.1:56066-99866 GCA_024605025.1 Megaceryle maxima | reverse complement strand
GCAATTCTTAGATTAATAAACGTAAAAAAAAGAAAAAAAAAAAAAAAAAAAAGGGCTGAATTTAAGTTAAAATAATCAAACTATAGCTGTACTTGTAAAGCCACACCAGCAAGCTGCAAATATCATGTCAGCCAGCCCTGTCTAGCTTTAATTTATCTGTGTAAGTTGATATATGTTTATCTGTGTAAGTTGATATGTGTTTATTGTATAAATAAGTTAAAATGTTTATGTTTATTCTGTAGTAGTATGGTATCAAAGACTTCCAGTTTACTACTTTCCTGTAGATACTCTGTCTTACTCAAAAGGAAAATCTGCTCCCAAGTGGCCTGTAAGTTAATTTTCTTGAAAAGTTAGGATTTGGGGTTGTTTGGTTTTGTTTTTTTTTTTTTCATTTCTAAATATCTCTTCCCTCCTCCAGTTATATTTTCAGTGACATATACATTAGTTAAATGATACCAGCTCTTTGAATTGAACATTTAGGTAGTGAAGAGGAAACAAAATTACAGCAGTTCTGGTTTTAAATACTTAATCTTGACAGCCTTGTCCTAAATTGTGTCTTCCGACTCTTATCTGTCATTTCTGAAGAGTGAAATTTAATTATGAGACATCTGTACTGTTAGATATTATTGATTAGGGTTTTAGCAGCCAGATGTAGATGAGTCTGAATAGATAGAATCTTCTATTACATCAGAGGAGGAAACCATCAGTGTTACAGTTGTGATGCAATATTCCATGTTTGTCAGATGATTGCAATTACGATATTTAAAATATATCACAATGCTAATAAAAATAGGCATTCTTAGACTGTGTGTTATAATCAAAATAGCAATTCTTCCTGTACATGGGTATTGTAATTGTCACAGTTTAGGGTCAGGGCAGCCCCTTAGACCTGCAACAGACGCTCTCTGTTAACTCCCCTTCCTCCACAAGGAGGAAGAGAAAAGGAATAAGGGAGAGAAATTAATGATTAGAAAAGGAAACTAGAACAGCTTTAATGAAAATAATAATAATAAAAATATAATATATGCAAATATATACAGAACCAGGATCAAACCCAGCCCCCCCGATGGCAATTACATCACCATCACCAATGCTGTGGAATAGGCATCAGGGGAGTCCCAGACTGGGCCCAGCAGCAGATGGGAGCTGTGTTCAGGAGCTGGATTCTGGTACTGGATTCAGAAACAGACAATTGGGATTGAAGCCAGAACAGACAGAGTCCTTCTTGGACTCTCTGAGAAAGGAACCAAAAGAGGACCTGAGCCAAAACGAGCAAAGGTGTCAAAGCAGTCCAAGAGGGGAGAAGAGCTCGGGAGCCCCCAGAGAGAGAGAGAGCTGACCCTCTAGATCCCTCTGCTTTATACTAAATATGACATATCTGGGCTGGAATACCTCGTTGGTCAGTTTGGGGTCACCTGCCCTGTCTGCTTCTCCCTGCAGGTGCAGCCTTTCACTTTCCTGCACCCCCCAACGTGGTGCACAAGATCCAGCAATGGCCTTGGTCTGCACACCAGCCCTTGGTAGTAACTCTAACCATGGGGTGTTATCACTGCCAGCAGCAGACACTGTCTGTGAAAACAGGCTGCTAACTTCAGACGGTGCAGTTAATTAGAAGAACTGAGCTGAAAGGTAAAATCACTGAACAGAACCAGCTCTGTTCTTATCCAAACCAGGACAGTAGTGCTTTTAAGTGACATAGCCCTTGAATATTTGAAGTAGTTTTTGGCAATTCACGTGTGAATGTGTGCAGGTATTCTGTTCCAAGTTCCTCTTCAATAATAATAATTATAATGATAATAGTAACAGTAATAATAATTTTAAACACGTATTTTATACTTAATACCTTATTAACACCTTGAAAAGGAAATTTAGAGTGATACAGCTTAATATCATAAATAGTTTACATTAATAATTCATGTTTAGGTATCTGCCATTCTGCTATAGATTACCAGAAAACTCAGTATTGTGATTAGCAAAGTAAACAATTAAATAACATTTCAGTTTAAATGTGACACTTAATCATGAGGTCATGATTTGATCATGAGATCATGATTTGAGAATCGAGTTGTTATACCATTCCCTGGAAGATAACATTCCCTGGAAGATAACAACTAGATTGTGTTAAATCTGTGTTTTGGTTTAACCCTGGCCAGCAGCTAAGCACCACACTGTGGCTTGATCACTTCTCCCTTCTCACTCATCCTGGTGGGATGGGAGAAAAATTGAAACCAAGTAAAACTTGTGGGTTTACATAGAAACACTTTAACAATTGTAATAAAATTAATATATAATAACAGCAATAATAATTGTAATAAAAAGGAAGATAACAAAAGAGAGAGAGAAATAAAACCCAAGAAAGGCAAGTCATGAACATTGCAATTGCTCACTACTCACTGAGTGATGCCTAGACAGTCCCTGAGCAAGGATCCACCCCTCCCAGCCAACTCCCCCCAGTGTATACACTGAACATGCTCTCGTATGGTATGGAATATTTCTTTGGCCAGTTTGGGTCAACTGTCCTGGCTGTGTCCCTTCCCACCTTCTTGTACCCCTCTATCCTGCTGGCTGGCAGGGCATGAGAAACTGAAAAGACCTTGACTTAGGATAAGCACTCTTCAGCAACAACTAAAAACATCAGTGTGTTATCAACATTATTCTCATACTAAATCCAAACTACAGCACTGTACCAGCTACTAAGAAGAAAATTAACTCATATTTCACCTGAAACCAGGAGAGTTTGGCTTCTTTATTTTGTAAAAGTAGATCCTTAGTTCATTGTCTGTGACATTAATCTAATTTTTGCCTGCAGCACAATGTGTTTGGTCCTATTATCCACTACACATCCTTTTAGCAATTAAGATATTCCCAGTCAAGTATAATTGGCAAAATTATTTCTGTTGCTGCTGTCCCTTCTAATATGCATGCTTCTGACCACCTGGTATAAACGTCTGTTGAAATTTTAGTAGTCAAGTTATCAGCTTTTTCTATGCATATGGAATGATTAGCACAGCTTGTATTATGAAAAAAGTTAATCTTTAGACTCGCTATTAGTTTCATTTGCAGCATTAGCAGGTAAACCATAGCTCTAAGCCATTAATTTAAAAAAAAAAATTACTTCGCATGTCCACATAATTACATGTCATGTTTAGGGGTTTTTTTTTCGCATTTATGTAAGGTGCCAAACATTGCAGATTCCTGCTTTGTCAGGAGTTTCTCTGGATAACTATTTAGAATTGCATTCTAAGTATGAATGACAGAAACTCTTCCTATAACCATTTTCCAGAATACTGCTTTTATGTGTGTTGTCTTCTTTCCTCTCCTTTATTGTTGTTTGTTTTGATCTCCTTAGGAAAAATCAGTTGAGACAATCTCTGGTGAAAGGGAAGATTGGAAAACTCTGTACTTGACCCTCATTAGAGGAATTGATCTGTGTCGTCATGAGAAATAAATCTGAACATACCTTGCATTAATTCCTTACTAGAATATATTTTGGTCATGGGTGGGTAATTACCTTTGCTGTTTTCAATAAGTAACTCTTATATGCTCAAATTCCCCAGATAGAAAAGTCCCTTCCTTCGAAAATCCTGCCAGTTTTAAGTGCAATATCAATCAGTTAAGTCTGGCACTTCAAGAGCGTGTGATTATGCATGACTGGCACTGTGAGGAAGCTATTATCAGTGGAAAGCATTGGTGTGGAAGCTGGCAATAGGCTGCCTATTGTTTCAGAAGGTCAGAGAAAACAAATTTTCAAGAAGTTTAAATTTAACCATAAAAAAACCTAGGCGTAAGTTTCTGGCCTTACACTCATAAAATCATAGAATGGTTTGGGTTGGAAGGGACCTTAAACATCATCTAGTTCCCACTGCCCTGCCATGGGCAGGGGCACCTCCTACAAGACCAGGTTACACAAGGCCCCTTCCAACCTAGTACTGAACACATGCAATGATGGAGCAACCACAGCTTGTCTGGGCAGCCTGTTCCACTGTCTCACCACTGCTGCTCATTATAAGTTTATGACAGAGTTATAAAACAGGGCTCTCAGTTCCTCAACAACACAATCTGCTTTTTACTATTATTATTATTAAAAAGACAAAATATAGATGCATTTTTCAGTGATCTGAAAGCAGGTTACCCTTCAGCTTAAACTGTCAGCCCCCGATATCCACCCAGGCTGGGGGATGAAGTGATTGAGAACAGCCCTGCCAAGAAGGACTTGGGGGTGCTGGTGGATGAGAAGCTGGACATGAGCCAGCAATGTGCACTCATGGCCCAGAATGCCAAACTGTATCCTGGGCTGCATCAAAAGAAGCGTGGCCAGCAGGTCAAGGGAGGTTTTCTGCCCCTCATCTCTGCTCTGGTGAGATCCCATCTGAATCACTGTGTCCAGCTCTGGACTCCCCAGCACAAGAAGGACATGGACCTATTGAAGTATGTCCAGGGGAGGCCACAAAAATGATCCAAGGGCTGGAACACCTCTGCTGTAAAGAGGCTGAGAGAGTTAGGGTTTTTCAGCCTGGAGAAGGCTCCAGGGAAACCTTATTGTGGCCTTCCAGAACATAAAGGGGGGCTATAAGAAAGATAGGGACAAACCTTTTAGCAGAGCCTTTTCTGAAAGGACAAGGGGTGATGTTTTTAAACAAAAACACTAGAGAGAAGGAATAGACTTCTTTACACTGAGGGTGGTGAGACCCTGGCACAGGTTGCCCAGAGAGGTGGTAGATGCCCCATCCCTGGAAACATTGCAGGTCAGGTTGGATGAGGCTCTGAGCAGCTTTTCTAGTTGAAAATCTCTTTCCTCACTGCAGGGGAGTTGGACTAGATGATGTTTAAAGGTCCCTTCCAACACAAGCAATTCTAAGATTCTATGGTTGCTACAGTATTTCAAGTTTGAAAAGATATTTATTGTATGGTACAATTAAAATGCAGAAGAAATATTAATACTTCAGCTCTGAAATCTTGAACTTCAATATCCTGCAAGAGGTCTCGAGAATGAAGTATATTTGGCAAGATGGGTTCTTATTCTAAGCCTATAGATATGTATAAGCAAAATTAATCTAAGGATGCACTTCAATGGGCCAATACATATAATTTATCTTGATGGGTCTGAACCTGGCATGCAAACATCATGCAGCAGAATTCATAGAGGGATCCTTAGAAAAAAAAGAAAAAAATTCTCTCGTCTCACATTCAGTTTCTTGTTTCTTCCTTGTAATTACTGTATCCCTCTGTAGTTCTGTTGATTTTTTTGTTGCTATTGTTGTTTCCTTTTTCAAGTACTTCACTTTTACAACATGCCATACAAGAATTGTAGCTTGTTAGAAAAAAATTATACATGAATAACATGAGGAGGTTATTTTAAAACACCTGAAATACTGAAGATCTTGTCTCTACTAGGTAAACACTTGCAAACATTCTGTTTGAAAGACTTTTTTTTTTTTTTTTTTTTAGCATATACTTCCCTCTTGATCACACAGCTTCAGCGTCTTCCCTAAGGAAATAGACTTTGTGTAAATTGTCAGTGTGCTGAAGATATTCTTACAAATGATTACACATACTTCATAAACATTTTAAGAGACTAAATTCTTTAAAATATGATCTAAAGTATCAGAGGGATAAATAATCACATAGAGCAACATCTTGCCTTCAGATGATGGAGTATTTCATCATATTTTGTTTTCACTTTATTAAACTTTTTGTACCACGTAAAATATTCTCACATTGTTATATGAATAATTTGTGGAGCTGTTACAGAAAAGGTGTTAGTTTAAGAAAAGTTTAGAGACTTCTGTAAGAAGATAAGAGACCAAAGTCTCTTATCTCTTATCTCTCTGTGATACTTGGTAATTTATTACCCCTACATGTTATTAAGGCACGATGTGGTTGATGTTAAGCTATACTGAAAATGATTCCTGTGTTTGTACTAGATCACTACTGTAAAAGATTGGGTCAACTTTGTGAGGTAATGGAGAGGGATGATAACTGATCAAAGTTCTTTCTGGTTTTAAATTACTAGCTTCTACAAAATGTTTCCCTTCTACTGCTTCCATGGGCTGTTTCTGCTTTCCTAAAGGGAGGACATTAGAGTAGGTTTAAGACAAGCAGATGCATCCTTTCTCTGGTGCCTTCCCTTCTTTTGGATCACAGAAGCTTCAGGGAGAAGCTCTCATGGCTCTCTGGAATGGATATGTGTAGTTGTGTGGAGCCACATGGTAGCATCCCTTCTTTTGCAGTGCTCTCAGGAGCATTGTGAGGAAGTCATCTGAAAAGGCAAAGCTTTGGATATCTGTCTAGGGGTTTTGAGAGGAGCCTGGGACTGTCAAGGGGAAGAGTTCAGTGTAAAAACCTACTCACCGTGGTCCTGCTTTACAAGTGATGTATTATCTGCAACAAGCATAGCAGTAAGGGCCTGTGGAGATGTCTTTATCAGGGTTTCTCAGCTCTGTCACACTGGCAGAGTTGTCTGTCATGGCTTTCCAGAGAATGTGACATTTTCTAGTCACTCAGAAGTGAGTTATTGTTGGAGATAATTTCTGTTTTGCTTTTTACAGGTTTCTCTTCCTGACTGTACCTTCTTATTTTCAGGGGAATAACTGTTCTTAAATTGTTTCAAACTGTTAAGCAGCTTCTGGACAGACATGGCACATACATAGAGATGTAAATGACTGCATCTATATAAAAGTGTAGAAGTTATTTTGGGTCAAACAAACAAAAGAATCCTTATGATGCTAGTTAATGGCAACTTCTAGCACTACGTGTTGAATTTCTGGATTGTATTCATGGATTTGTGGTCCTAGTTTCATTTAAAGTTCAAATGAAGGTATATTTTTAACTTTAACTTTAAATGGCACTTCAAACTCTTCCCAGTGACAGTATCTCAACAAATTTTCTGACAAAAGTAGTTAACTAGAAAATTCCTGTCTCTGAGATTGGCCTATTTATGCCATAAAATAATATACTAAAGCTGCCATGATAAGGTCTTAATACAAGGCCAAAGGCAAAAACTTAAGAAAAGTGGAGAATTTGTATCTTAAATAAAAGATTTTTGCTCGCTGGTCATGCAGGATATCAGTGACAAAGATTAGAATAAAAAATGGGTTAAAAAATTATTTTGGTTTGTTTAGTTTTTCTTTCCTTGCTGTGAAGATCCAAAAAGCTATAATGTCAGTCATTTACTCCTTTTATTAAGAAACAAGGTGAAAAAATTAGAAAAGAATGACAAGATGTCCTGGAGGAGCATGCTATAGTCAGGAGGAAACACCTTCATTACACTAATCAATAACTCTGGCATGTATGTCTTCTGTGAACATTCAATTTGGGAAAAAAAGATTTGGAACTAATATATTTTATTATTTTATCATTATTATTTTTCTTTTCTGTTTTCACATGACTCATGCTTATCAGAGATTAACAGTTTATGTCAGTGCTAGGGGATAATGAGTTTCTGCTGGAACCAGACTTGGACTTATATAAACAAACCAATGCCCTGGCTGTTTGTGTTTTACACACAAAGTAAAATAGTATCAACCTTTTCTGTTTACCAAATACAGAGCTGCTAAGCACTTAGAAAACTGAGCAACTTGTAATTAGCACTACTTACCAAAATCAGGCTTGTTTCAACTCATGGATTTGTTTTGAGCTGTGTTATTGTCATTACTTTTTGCATAGTTGTACTTAAAATTTCCTTTCTAATTAACTCCCATTTTTAAATAGCAATCACTTATGCTAAGAGAGGAAACCCTTGTTTTTATAAAAACCTTATGTCACTAGAGGTGACTTCCTGAATAAAATGTATACAGTCATTTCATTGCCTTTAATAACTGTTCTCATGGGGAATAATTGCATTGGCACTGGAAATCTAAAGAAAGTGTCCTAACTGTCGAAAAAGGAAATGACAAACATACTAAGCATGGGGTGCAGGCTAACAAATAGGGCACTATCCTAAGAAGTCTGGATCTTATTCTTTGGGTGCATTTTTTTTATCATAATTTTTCAGTACTCGCTTGTGTAAACTTTAAGTTCCTAGGATGATGTAATGCTTACTACATAGAGGACTGCCTACAACATGGTCATTGAGAACCTTTTGATACCAGCACTGTTTATTTCCTGTTTTTCACCCTCTGGGTTAATAATAATTTTAAAAAAAGAGTCTTTCTAAATGCTGTGTTAAACTAAATGTTAGTGTTTTCTATTTTAGAGGATAAATTAGCTATTTTCTTTATTTTGATGTGTTATGTCCACCACCTAGTCCTTTTGCATATATTCTAGCAAGATATTATATATGCAGTGAATCCTTTTTTTTTTTTTTTTTTTTCCCCCTGAGGAAAATACTATGCTGATTTTCTGATAGATTTTGGCAATAGGAAAGCTGTGGCGAAGAACTTGTTCTCATCTTTGTAGATATGCTCTCATCTTTATAGATTGGACAATGGCCTAACCTAAAAGCAGAATTGTTACATGAAAACAAGATGCTAGCGTAGAATAATGTATGAAGAGATAATGGTTTTGAAAAAATAACAAACTTAGCGATATGAGCTGCATTACAATCACTTATTGTACCACTAGTAGAACTGCTACTCCAGAACAGACTTAATATAGAACCTCAGTACCATCTCCTGTTTTGAGACCCTGATACAAGAAAGACTTCAATAAACTGGAGTGAAATTAGCAAAGATGCCTCAGGATGTTGTGAGGCTGGGGCACTTACCCAGTAGTGAAAGGCTGAGGACTGGTTCACCCTGGACTGGGGGTGGCTTCAGAGGCATCTAACAGCAGCCCCTCGGTGACTGCAGGGAGGTTACTGAGGTGATGGAGCCAGGGTCTCCACAGCTCTGCCTGGTGGGAGTAAGATGGATAATGGACATAAACTGAGACATGAGATATTCAGGCTGGATAGAAGGAAAATTTTTTCCTCCCTGAGGACAGCACAGCAGTGGTATAAGCCATCCAGAGAGGCTGTGCATCACTGGAGTGCAAAACCTCCATCCTTGGAGGTTTTCAAGACCCAGCTGGACAAAGTCCCGAGAAACTGGAGGTCTGACTTGAGAAGTGGTCCTGCTGTGAGCAGGAGGTTGGACTAGAGACCTCCCGAGCTTCCCTTCTGACCTGAGTAACTGTATGGCTCTAGAACATACTCTGCATACCACTTACTGTCTAGCAGATAATTTTAAGTTTTGACATAGCTGTCTATCTTGAATTTATAGAACAGATCCAAAATATGTTATGTTCAATGCAAATTATTCAGCAAAGATCTCTTTTTCAAGGTACAGGAAAATAATCAAAGCTAGATGAGATTAAAAATTGCAAATACATGGGTATTTTCAAATAGTCTTGAGACATTAGACCACTGTCCTGCAGTTTTTGGAGCATAGTTTGGCAAGTACAGGCTTTTTCTTTTACAGTACACATGACAGTCTCAACTAACTGGTTTTAATTGTGAATTTCAGTGAATGTAGCCTCTGCCTTGTGTTTGGAGTGATTTTTAGAGGAAACTTCCTTTCGGGTTAATATAATATAAGTTTGATTCAAAATTTTAATTTGTGTGAAGTGGCTTTTGGTGATACTGAGTTTAAATGCTCCCCCCCCCCCCCTTTTTTTTTTTTCTTCTTAACTACTGTTAGGAAAATGAGAATTTCTTAAATTATTTTATTTGTATAACCTAGTACATTCCCTTTTTATTCTGTCTGCTTTCTAGATGTAAAGAAACAAAACTTGTTAGTGCTCAGTCTTTACTGGCCACTTCTGCTATTTTAATGTCCCAGATAAACTACTAATTTGAATTAGATTTTTTTTTTTTACATTGTTATAATTAGTGATGATGTAGTTATCAGTGGAGTTCAACAATGTTTGTGCTCCTGCTTGTTTGTATAAAACCCGTTTGGTTTTATATTTTATACAAATGAAACAAAACTAGAGAAAGGAAGAATTGAGTTTACTTCATACATTGGTTATTAACATCATGAAGGCTTACAAAGTTTTGTGTTTTAGTACCTTTGAGTTCTGTTTTGCCAAACACCTTCAGCACGGAAACTGATTATCGTGTCAAATGTCCTAAGAACTTCCATAAATATTGCAGACTCTGCAAAGGTGTTTTGCATTATCTCATACAAATTATATTTACTGACAGCTGGTTATTTTAACTTATTTCAAACTGATTAATTCCTAGATATACTAACACTCCTGTTAGATCTTTGCTACTGATGTGGAGATTTAGTTGCATATTTCTCAGCGATACAGTGACATAGTGATACATAGAGTCTCAGAATGACTGACAGTTCCAATTTTCTGTTAATTTGATTTTGGCGTGTTTAGGGATTGTCATATTATAGGCATGACTAGCTGTAGTAATTCAATTTATTCTTATATACACTGCTCTGTTTCTAAGTTGGGAAGGTTCAAATTCAATTAAAGATCAGAAAAAATATTTTAAGAATTGTGTCTGCTTTGTGAGTAATCTCTGTGGGTCTTCAGCTACTTTACTGAAGTACTTCTTGTACTTCAAGTTGGGTAGAAACATGAGTATTTAAAGGTCCATTTCTGTGTATTTCTATCTTTGATATATCCTTAAGTGTGTATAATCAAACACAGATGTACTGTCTCAAACTTCTAAGAACTGTGGCTTGAGTAACAATCCTTACTTATTTCTAGATCTGTTTGACTGCTGTGCAAATCAAATAATCATACTTTAAAACAGTTTTATTCTATTCAGGTACTAGGGACAGTAATTTCTTAATTTGTTTGCTTTGTTTTATAAATATTAACTGTAGAGATCACAAGTGAATAACTTTCTCAAGGTGACAATGTATGTGCTTGGTTTTTTTGACATCTGTTGACATAGTACCTACTCAGAATCCAATAATTTGAGCCTCAGCTAAAAAAAAAATAAGAAAATAAGTAAACATTTAACTGTCTTACAAGAATTCTTTTTAAATACCTAAAGTTTTTAATGCATTTAATCAATAAGGATCAATTAGTTGTCAAGTTGTCTTATGGTACATACTTGAACAGCAACTGCTCTAATGCTTTTTAGCCAGTGGAGATTTTCCTTCCTCCCACCCACAGATAACTACAGTGCAAGTACAGGATCTTCTTGTTCTGGGGTGTTCTTCATGCTCTGATGTATACTCCCTTTTTCAGGGTGGTGGTACATTGCCAACTCAGTGCAGCAGAAAAACAGCACTCAATTGTTACTGATGTTACACTGAACAGGTGGGGATGCATTCCAATGTCCCCAGAAAAAACACGTTATGTTTTATTGACAGGTCTTTGGTTGTATAAACTGAGTACTAGTAAATCAGGTAGTTTCTGGCAATACAAATATTATGTAAAGAAAAAAGGCAGCAATTTTGAATTTCTAAACCAATGTGTTTCTGTTCATTCAAGGGGCAACTATTTTCCTTCTGCACCACTCTTACTGATGGACTATTTTAGCTTCATGTTTCTTGCTTTTAAATGTCTATGTTTTAAGGAGAGGGTCTACAGAGATAGCTCATTTTTTAATAGATGGTCTGGTGATGTTTCTACTGAAAGTGTAGCTCCTTCTAGAAATACCTCCTTGCTTACAGTTCAGAGAAAGCTGGTACACAATATCCTGACTTCATTCTAAATCTGATTTCACACTCTCCAGTTCCTATTCATTGTTTTTCTTATTAACTTTAGATAAGATAGGAACACAAGCTGGAGGCATAGTATTTTCCCCAAGATTTTTCCCTCTGGATGTAATTTACTAAGTTTAATAAAAGCTAAATGTGAGAACAAATTATAGTATGTCTTTCTGTTATCGGGTCATCAGAAGTTTCTTGGAATTTAGCTTTTCCCCATTGTGTGCTTCAGATGTACTTTTTCAAAATTTCTGTTCTCTCTTCTTGATGCAGAGTGGGTCTGAACAGAGCAGTGAAACTGGAGATGGACCTGAAAGCTTCCCTTGAGAGATGTCGACATCAGGTATTAAGACTAAGTGTGTCCTAGTGTTGCCAAGCAACAGCATAACACCTGCTTGTGCAGGAGGTTGACGCATGTGTATGGCACTTCACAGAGAGGAGAAAACTTTGCTGCTCTACACAGGATGCTGTGGGCTAATCGACATACTGTGAATTTACCCCGTGTGGTGATTAAAGCAGTTCTCTGTTGTGTAGTATCACTTTTCTCCAGTGGAGCACTCTCTCAGGAGCACGTGGAGCAAATGTCACCAAGTTCCTTGTACTTCTTAGTCCCTTTTGCCTTGCATATACTGATTAATTTTTATTAAGCTTCATCCCAGTGACAGCCTGAAAGTCTAATTGGCAATATACTGCCAGGGGTCATGCTTTGGACTGGTGTGGCTCAAACACCACCCTCCTCCTCATTTTCTCATCTTCTACAGTGAATCTAGGCCATCTCGGATGCATTCAGCAAAAAAGTACCTTCATGCAAAAAGTTTATTTGAAAATGCAGGGAGAGAAAAGCAAAGATCACTAAATACCATATGCAGCTTATTATCTGGATAATGGTCTCGGTGTTAGTCTCACACTACCTATCTATCTGGCTGTCTGTCTTTTAGAAAGTCAATGCTGTCATGTGCATGTCCATCTTTGTCAAGGCTACCTTTTTTACCTTCCAGTAATAACTGGAGACTCATGAGGAGCCATTGCAGTAGTTAGGAAACTTTCTATTTCACAGCCTCAGGTAGTCTCAACACAACTGGCCCAAGTACATAAACAATGAAAGGATGTTTGTTGCTTTGTTTTCACTTTGGAAGGCACCAGTGCTTTTTTAACATGGCATTTTTTGTGTCTGTCAATATCTTAACAAAATGCACACTTTCTTTAGGAGGATTTTTGCTCAAATGCTGCAAAAACCTTCATAGGAGTGATATACTTATTTCTACCATGCACTTAGTTTAATGCCATCTTCTCTATTCAAATCTGATGAAAAGACTAGTTTTGTGTGTTCCTGTTTTTACAAGATTGCTATTTAAATGTTCCTTTTTTATTATTATTATTTATTTATTTATTTGTAGTTGTAGTACACTTGCAGCATCTATTTTCCTGGCTATTAGCTGAGCACTTTTGTGCTGGCAGCCAAGGGCTGGTGGATTACAGGGACACAGAAGCAGAATAACCCTTCTGAAAAAGTTTGTAGCAATCAAATTGCCAACATTTTTCATAAACTGAACTATTTTCTAATTAAAACCATGCTTTTTAGACTCACTCTTTCTGATTGGAAGCTGATGCAAAAAATTCCTTCTCTGCTGTTAAACAGAACATAACCATGCCCTTTTGCACCAATCCTTGCCATCAAACACAGTTAAGTGTTTCATACCCTCATTTCCCATCTCCTGATCTACTTCATAAGGAATAATTGTATGTCCTTTGCTCTTAGGTTATAACCATGTGACAAATGCAACTCTCTGAGAGCTAGCCTAATGCCACAGACCTGTGCCAGCTGTCTCCATCTGAGGGGATTACTAACGTAACCACAACTACCTGATGATAGGTGTTAACACAACTCTACAGCTTCCAGTACTGCACAAGCCTATATAGAAGTATCTATGAGCACAGGGTACGTCTTTCTGCTAGCTTGATGTTCCCTCAGACTGTAGATTCAGTCATTTTCAGCTGGCAGCATCTCTGATTCCTGACTGCTGGTCCCTGTCTTGTGTCAGCACAAGAGTTCATATGGACATTCCTAGTCTCAAGCATTTAATGGCCTCATTAACTCTTACACCTCATCAAAAGAAGTGAGAGCAAGTAAGAAAGAAGAAAGGATCAGTGGGAAGGGTTTATTTGGCTTCATTGCCAGTTTTTGCCAGGTTAAATTGACTGTGAAACTATGACGGTAAGAATGAAATTAATTGAGACAGCTAAGCTGGTCTGCTAGAAACCTGCTGCCATCATTTTATGTTGTTTTGTACAGGCATCCTGTTTGAGCACACCAGGGCTTTGGGCTACAGCACTCTTCTTTTCTTGCCCCCGTCAAAAGAAGCAGCTGAAGCAAATACTCATTTTTTTCATTGAGCAGTAGTGGTAAGAGTGGCTCATTGTAACCTCCTAAACAAGAAGTATGTGTTGTTCTTTTGTTTTTCCAGGTGGAAAAATAAGATTTTTAGGTAATTTAGTTGCATCTGATTTTACCTGTCAGTTATTGTTCTCTTATTAGCTTAGCCCAAAGTGAAAATGAATAGCACAAAATCTTGGTCACCTTTAAAGCCAGGTTTCTATATTCTGTTGCTAGGGATTTCAGGTCCAGGCAAGTCTTAAATCAGCAAAAAAGAATCTGAATCTGGAGAATAAGACTGAAATACTTACTTGGAAAGAAGTTCTGTTTTATTTTATCCTACTAGCAAGTTGTTTTTCAGTTTTATTTCTGCATGCATTAATATGAGTTAAAAAGCAAACATATTCCAGTCTGAGGTGTGTAAAAGCTGATTGAAATGTCTTGATATCATTTTGTGGGGACTGTGAGTTCTGAACAGTAGTAAAATATTTGATAAAGGACAGAAAGAGGAAAGGGTTAGGACACAACTGATCTGACAGTTCTGTTGCATGCTTCCTGCAAGACCCTGTCCCTGTTTTTCATTTCCTTGCCTTGGCTTTCTGCTTGTTACATTACACTATTAAGGCTTTTTACTCCAATTGCTCATTCAAGATTGCCTTTCCAGAGAACTATAGTTCTAAAGTTCTGAGCCTCACAGCTCATGAAATGTGAAAAATCATGGTTAGGAAAACCTCATATGGACATAGGATCTCTCATTCAATCTCTTATTTGTATCTCACATTCTTATTGAATAAGTAAGACAATGGTTACCACATTATTCTCAACAAGCAGGTGTGTGAAATGTTATAGCTCTCTCTTTATTTGGCAAGGAAAAAAATAAGTAAGTTGGATAATGCTGATTGAAGCTAAATGTGCCACTACTATGACAAGGCTGTTTGCTGCAGTCATTTACCTGCATGGTAGCTGAAGTAACTGCTTCTTTCCTTCACATTGGAAAGAGGATTGAGTTATACAAGTGAAAAGCATGTTTGTTGTCTGGTGTTTTTGGATTTTTTTAAGCTTATTGTAAAATGTTCCTTCTCAATTGAAAAACAAGGCCAAAAGGACTTTATAGAACATTTCTCTCCTCTTTTCCACAAAATAAAAGGCCTCAAGGACTTTGTGTTAGTACTTTCCATTAAGATGACAATCAATATAATTTGCTTATTTAGCAAGACTCAAGGGAAGGCAGAGGATTGTATTTCCTGTAGCACACTAAAGTATCAGTGAGATTGTGATAATTGCTGTGAGATAAAGTGAGGCTAGTGGATTGTGTAAATTGGATGGGTTCATTTAAACTGCTTAGGAGTGGCAGCTTATTACCTTTTCTGATGATTCCGATTGTTCTCTATTTTCTTTATGTCCGTTACACCTTCATGTAAAATCTGGTATGCTGGTGTTCATTTTTACATTCTTACTATTCCCTTGTTTTGGTTTGGTTTGGTTTGGTTTGGTTTGGTTTTTTTCAGCGTGGCTGCTATATTATAACAAAGTAGGACAGCTATGTCATAAATTAATATCTCTAATAGTTAGACTGTCATCTCGTCTTTGTTATTATGCCACAAACTTGATAACACAATGGCACTACTAAAATTTTCAATACAAAAATATAGACATTAATAATGAAATGTAATGATAACATAACTAATATTTGCTTACTTTATAGTCCTTCACAGTATGAAGACTCTTTTAGAAATTATGGGGGAAATTACTTGTCTTTATAGAATAACCAGTAAAAGAAACTTCAAAACATTGCTTTGTTAGGTTTCCTGACTAAGTAGTTAAATGCTATAATTACCTATATGTACTTAGTTTAGGTTTTTACTTCCAAGATAAAATGAGGATCTACCAGCCTTATTAATATATATATGCACAGTTATAATAATAATAAACCAAGACCAAAACCTGAACTACCAGCTGATCTTGAGCTTCTGGGGTCCTGTTTTCACCTTGCAATGCATGACCACATTAATGTGCCAGCATGTCTTCTCATGGACCTGGAGTTATCCATTCAAGAAGAAAATAATTTAGCTGGTTTTATACATTGGCCAGATTACTTATTTGAAAGAGCTGATTATCTCATCACATGTGTGGCAACTTTCCCCTAAGGGTGGGACTCTAGTGCCATGTTTAATCCTTCCTAAATTACACTACAACTGCAGTTTTCACTCTGAAATACAAAATTATTTTTAACAATACATACAGTTCTAGTGTTCTCACTCATAAAAACATTCTGTGTGGAAAAGAAAC
This sequence comes from Megaceryle maxima, assembly GCA_024605025.1. Lineage (NCBI taxonomy): Eukaryota > Metazoa > Chordata > Aves > Coraciiformes > Cerylidae > Megaceryle > Megaceryle maxima. The sequence goes on along the minus strand of JANHGN010001222.1, from coordinate 83,606 downwards.
AAGGATCACCAAGTGAGAAAAGAGAAGTGGCTGGCTAAATAGCAATGGATAAAATCATGACTCTTCTTGAGTAGATGTTGATTCCATGGAATCAACAATATCTCAGTTTCTGAACTTGTCATACATATGTAAATTATGTCAGAAAACTTGCAGGCAGAACAAATGAACATGTATTTTTTAAAGTGTGAAGGAGGAAAAAATCTATTGACTAACTTTTTGGAACTATGTAATCTAGATTGCTTAGATGAGCAGCTTTTGAACAGCAGTTGCACCTTAAAAAAAAAAAAAAAAAAGTGAGAAAACATTTTCCTGGTGTTATGTGCAATTTCTAAAGAAAACTCCATCAGAACAGATCTCGGCTATTTTTATAGTACCAATTTGGCATGCAGGATACTTGCACAGAACTAAAATTTCTGACAAGTTTTATAGTTTTGCAAAACAGGCAATCATCCAGCAACACTTAGGGCCAGAATTCCAGGTGGAAGTTTCCCATTGAGTGTAACAACCTACCATACATAACATCACATTTTTTATCAGGATACCTCCTGATGTGTGATGGAGGTACAGGGTGCATTTCCAGGCCCTATTTTCAAGGGTGGTTCTGATCTGCCTGCATCGCTCCTGGGGGTAGCACATAGTAACTTGCTAGGCAGAGCTGTTCCCTTTCAGAAGGGTTTGATGCAACATGTTACAATTTATCTTCAATGCAGGATAGTTCCATAGCAACATTTATAACTTGCATTTATGTACACATGCATGTGCTTGACCGCATAGGTGTGATTCCTTTCTTTCCTTTGAAGCTCTTTGGCTCTATGTTCTTTATACATTAGAACCTGGTGAAGTTACAGTTTGTTGTCTACATGCTTTTATATGGAAATATGACTAATTGGAGAAACTCATGCCTGCAGGTATCTTTACCACATTTTGTTTCTTTCTCTACTATAAGAATAAATAGAGAAAGGGACAGGAGCCTGTTCAGCTTTGTTAAGTTTTTCCTGCTTTTTTTTTTTCCCTTTAGAAAAAAAATTGGAGATGATGTGTCTGTGGTCTGAAATGTCTAAGGCTAGATTCTATTGTATTACCCATCTTTTAGCCCCTTCATATATTGTTTTATTCACCACAGTTATGGAAAATATATCATTATAATGTGTTGTCATTTCAGGATGTAAATGTATTGTGAGATGAAGATAATCAATACTGCATGCTGATTATGAAATACAGTTAGGAGAAGCTTTTATTCTTAACACAAAACCAATTATTTTGTTTGCCACAACTTGCCAAAAGCAAGCTATTGTTATTATCAGAAATCATGAGTCGAGATGACACATCAAGACCTGTGAGTTTACAGTGTAATTCTGTGTGACTTTTTAATTACAAAGACCTTTCCTATTTGCTCCTTTCCTATTTCAGTGAGGTCCATTTTTTTTTCCTCTAACCTGTTCTCTTGACTTAATGTTGCATCTGTGATTATTTTGTTGGGAAGTTTTAACAACTGAAGTCCAGTTTCTCCCTTGTGATTAAGGGTGTCTGGTAGCACTTTGAGATTTAGGAAGCCTCACTACTCTAGAAACTGGTTTTGCCTCTGCAGCATCAAATGGTTGTTATGGGAACTACAGTTCTAAACTTATTGATTTTTCATTATTAGTGGAATATCACATTCAAGACCACTGGCTCTTTGCAGTAGCTTGGCCTTATTTTAATGCAAAGAAAAGTGAGGAAGAAATAAGATGCTTGTCTTACTTTGGTTTGGTGTTTGTTTGTTTGGTTGGTTTTTAATGATGCTCTCGTTAATACCCCATTATCAAGCTATATTCTCACCTGTCACAGTATGTTCTGCCCTGAAGCATTTCAGAATTGAAGCTGGAAGGACTAAGGTACCTGGTAGGAAACAGAGTTATGAAGTAGAGTTTCCATGGGGGTGGAAAGAAACCTAGAAAGCTGGATTTGAAAGAAATCTGAAAAGAACAGCTAATCAATTCTCCTGCTCTGAAGCAAACACAATGTGCCTAGAACTTCAGTAGTAAAGTTTTCTCAGTGTAATGTATTACAATGTTTTTCTTTTCCAAGGGTTAGACTATTTCTTTCCATGTCATCTAATTTAAATTGCACTCATATTTAATCAGATGTGATCTTATTTGTCATTCTTATTTATATTCTCTATAGCAACTTCATTTGAACACTGTTCTTTATTCAGCCTCTATCTTCTGTAATTTTTTCCCCCTAAAACAAATCATATTTTTGCAATTTTTCTCACAAGATCTCTTTACAAAACTGTTTTTAATTTTGTCCCTTGCACTTTCTCCCAGCTGTGTATATTCTTACTGAAAAGTAATGCCACAATTAGACACAGATATTTGCTGAAAACTTGTGTTTCATGAGTAAAGTGATTATTTCCTATGTATATGAATGACAGGTCCAAAATTCAGTATCAACCACTGTCTTGCAAAATCATTCTATTACATTAGTAGTTGTAATTCAGTAGTGATTGTCTGCATTTACATATTTATTTTTCAACTTGCCCTGTTCCCAAAGGTTTGATTTTATACACATTTTATGGTGTTCTTTGCTAGCTTGTTCTGGCCATCGTTACTTCAGCTAGGGAAGAGCAGCATAAAGAACTGAATCAGGCAGGACTGACTTTATTTTGAGGTGAGGTTCCTTCCCACCAGAATCCCAATCACCTTGCTAAAATCTTCCTTTGCCATTCTATCCTAATAACAAAATACAATGGTGATGTAATTGAGAGCTAACATGCTGTAAAAAAATTGCTTTGTGTAACAATATTCCATAGCTTTTTGTTTCTTTTTTTGCTTTTATTACAAATGTTGAAATACATTATGATTTACAATCTTAAAGCTGTTACTGGAATCAGGAGGCTGATACTGATCTTAAAACCATCCTTGCCAAAATTAGTACTTTCATCCAGATCAGCTCACTTTGGCAGTCCTACACCTAGCTTTGAAACACAAGTGGAGGAACAACACAGACTAAAGCAAGCAGTGAGGGTTAGCAATTGTTTAAACTGGCACTGGCAGAAATATGGGCAGCTAAGCCTAGATGTAATAACTCTGTGCTTGATTCCATTGATTTTGGAATGAAGAAATTTTTCTGAAACCAATACATTTTCAAGATCTCTGTTCTACTGGTCAAGGTCCAGAGGGATCTGGCTGTCAAAGTTACACACCAGGAAAAGCCAAGCTCTGTTCTGCCTTTATTATTCCACCACATAGTCTTTAATTTAGTAAACAGTATAGTTTGTAGTTTCATGACTGAAAGTTCCTTCAATACGGATCGATGGAGCTGCAAGAGCAACTTTCCATTACAAGATGAAAGGAAAAAACCTTCTTCTTCATATCATCCACTATTAGCCACTGTTATAAAAGTGTCCGAGTAAATCTTTGATGCTATGAAGCTATATAGGGAAAAAAATGTAAATGTCTTGCTGAACTGATCTCTTAAGAGGGACCCATCAATGTTAAATAAGTGCCAAAGGAATGTGGATATATTTATGTAAATCATGGGCAATGCAAGAAAGCCAGAGAGCCCCACTTGCCACTTACCACACACCTCTCTATAAATTACATTGTAATATTTATGGATTAGCTAGCTTCTGAAATCAATTAATTATTTAGCAGCTAGTATCTCTGCAAACTATTTATAATGCAACACAATAATGGCCAACTCTTTCTTCAGACTAAATTGGAGCTTCTCTTTCAAAATTACCAATGTATCAAAGCAAATATAGCGGACCAAAGCATTCCTACTAAAAATACCTCCATTGCAAACAAGTGGGGTGAAGTATAATGATTATTTGAGGAAGAAAGCTAAACAACTGTCTAAACTAGTATTTACTGGTGGCAAAGGGTGGTAAAAGGAAGGTCTGAAAACAAAAGACTTCAATGTCATAGACTTTTTTTTTCCTTTTAATATGGGGGATGGGTTGGGTTTGTTTGGTTTGTTTTGGGGATTTTTTTTGTGACAAGTGTAACACAAATACTTTATTGAAGGCTGATACAAAGTGATGAAGGATAAACATCACAAATGTCCATGGAAGAAATCTAATAGACTAGGCATTGACACCTGATGACTAAAGTATACAACAGCAAGAAAGGCACTTTTATACAGAAGAGTTACTAGGCAGCAGTAAGACGTACAAAATGATAATTTCAGATACGTGAAGAATGTGTCCTGCCAAGTGTTATTTGCTGTTTATCTGGACTTTAATAGCAATACAGCCCAAATTCTTATGCTGGCCAAGAGTAGGGTCATTTTCTGTTGTGAGTTTGTTGGGGTTTTTTTTGTTAGTGTTTCACTTCATAGATTTTCATACTTCTAGAGCAGACATCCCAGAGTATTGTTCCTAAAATAATGGAAGTTACTGATTCTAGGCTGTTTGATCTGACTTGCTAAAGGTCAGTGGAACTGTGACAAGACAGTAGTTACTTATGACCTGATGACAGCTTAGCAAGCTACTGAATACATTGATAATGTGCTCATAGCAGGCAGGTATTAGGACTCTAAGAGTTCATAATTACATTCCTTGAAATATCAGCCAAGAAAACAGAGTTATGGAGTTGTGGAATGAAGCAAAATGACCTGTTAGCTTGACTGTTTTGGAACCTTGAAGACTGACAGGGATTACATACTACTCTTTGAAAACCAGCTAAACAACAATAAAGACCTTACAAACAACAGGAAAAAACACTCTTGTGAGATTTTTATACTGTAGAAGTGAAGCTGTGATGTCAGGAAATTATTACTTATTTATCTGTCATACATAGTTTATTTCTTATAAACAGATAAGAAATTTCATTTCATCCTTATATTTCTGTCTCTACTTACCTACTGCTAAAGAGAAATAACAGTTTTATCCAAGTAGTATTTCTTGTAGAAACTACTAAATTCATTTTAATTTGAACGATCATATTCTGGTTTAAAGTATAATATTTTATGGTGGTGAAATTAGAAATTACTAAACTAAAGTTTATTTGGAGTCATAAGTCCAGATTTTTGCTAATGTATTGGGTTTCCATGGCAAGGTTTTGGTAGCAGGGGACTACAGGAGTGGCTTCTGTAAAAAGATGCTAGAAGCTTCTCCCATGTTGGATAGAACCAATACAGCCAGCTCCAAGATGGACCTGCTGCTGGCCAAGGCCGAGCCCATCAAGGGATGGTAGTAGTGCCTCTCTGATAACATACATAAGGGGGGGGGGGGTGTGGGTCAAAAGAACTACATAACAGTAATTCTATCTGTGAGGGAGGAGTGAGGATATATGAGAGAACTGACTCTGAAGAAACCAAGGTCAGTGAAGTAGGAGCTAGGGGAGGTACTCCAGCCTATATGTCAACATATAAAAAGGGCAAAAGTAACCACTACCAAAAGTATGGTCGAATATGAAATAACCAAATTCACTTTATACAAGAGAGATAGGACAAAAGCCTTCTTAATAATTGTTTGCTTGTCATAGTAATTATGGAACTTTTTGGTTTTTTAAAAGCTAGGCCTAAATGTACCACTTAGCTGGACACTAATAACAAAACAAATGGAAAAGCTTTCAATTGCTGTGTTCAAATTCAAAATGCAAGTGCATATTAAATCACAGAAGTATTAATATTTTTTCCTAATTTAATAATCACTTCTATTTAAAGCAGCATTAAAAGCCCAATATTTGTAATTAATAATAAAATTTGAAATGAACTGCATCATAACACATTATTTCTCCATAAGCTTCCTCAGTCTTAGTTGCATACTTAATAATGAAGTAATTCCTTATAAACATATTAGTGTTATAAGACTAGTGGGTTTTAAGTGAATTAGAAGGATCAGAAGGAACTGAAAAATCATTTATCATTGTAATATGTATATTTTCTTTCTAATTGTTCTGGGATTTTTGATGGGGTTTTTTTGATTGGACATCATCTGAACAGTTTTTGCTTGATATAGATAAACTTCTGCACTAATTTTGGATATAAGGTTTTTCGCTACTTTTTGTTTACAACATCCTTTTCTTAGTTTCTGGTTTAAAGAAATATAAAGGGGTGTGGTTTTATTTTGCATTAACCATGTATTTGTCTTCTGTGGAGAATGGCCTTGAAAAGGGATGTCTTTTTTTCACCAATGCATTATAGATTACAGTATCTCAGGATTCTCCGAAAACCTCATGTGGAGAACCATGTGGACATCATTGACAGCTCTACTATGTTATTGGACTGCCAGCTGCTCTTCGTGCCTTTCTTGCTGGCATGTTGTTTTGCTCTCAGCAGGAAAGGACTTGAAGCAAGAAGCAAAGAAGCGTTTCAACCATGTTTTTTGAATTCATTCTAATTGCATTTTTGTTCCTTGTGCTAGATTTTTTTACTACTTCACTTCTGGCAGAACACTATAATTAGTGGCAACTGTCTTCTGATGTTGTTCATCCTGCTGATATTATATTTTTTGTTTAGTACCTGCTAATAACCTAAGTTCAGTAAGATGCATCATGGTAGTATACAAATGTGCCTTGATATGTGATTTCATTAACTTAAAACTTCTTTATAATATATGCTTTGTTGAATTTTATTCTTATCAGAGTTTATAATTTCCCTTTTTCTGGACATTTGTGTTGCTGATAAATTCTGAAATTTTATGAAAAAAAGGAAAAAAATTAAGATGACCAAACTAAAGCTTGGAAACTATCATATTAGGACTTCCAAATAAGTGATCATTCTGATGTAGAATTTCACATGGAATTTAATTGTTTCTTTTTAAATAACTAACTTTATAAATTATGAGATATACTTGTGTGAAACAAATACAATTAAAAGGTCATATAATCACTATGTCATAAAAAATATATATATTACTTTGTCCAGTATTAATTTATGTTATCAGCTTACACTAGAGAGTAGATTTACAGTGACTAGTAACACTGTAATCACAGCAAGAGAGGAAACATTATACAAGTATCATAAAAAGTTCTAAAGGCACATAATAAAAAAATCCAAACCCTTAAACCCTTTCTTGTGGGAAGAGAGAAGAACCGTGAGAGGTTCTGATACAAAAGTTCTTACTATAGTTAGAAAAAGAATAGGCATAGATATACATGAAGGCTAAAAATCCCTTGTTAGCTATTCATAAGTGAATGTGTTCCAGGAAATGTACCCATCATCTTCTTTAATGACCAGAAGCACAGAACAGTATATACAAGGAAAAATGTGCCTAAAAAGTAAGAACTTAACTGGCCAGTGACAAAAATGCTTTTCACTTCTGTCTTCCTCTTGACATCTGAAGATGTGATCTCCATCACTCTCACAGTAAAGAAATTTTTCCTCATCTTGAGGTGGAACTGCCAGTGTTCCAGTTAGTGACCATTACCTCTCGTCCTATCACAAGGCACCAGTGAAAAGAGACTGACCCCTTCTACTTGACACCCACCCTTCAGATATTTGTAAACATTGATAAGATCTCCTCTCAGTCTTCTCTTCTCCCGACTAAACAGCCTCAGGTCTCTCAGCCTTTCCTCATCAGAGAGATGTTCCAGTTCCTTAATCATCCTCTTAGCCTCCATTGAACTCTAGTATTTCCCTGTCCCTCTTGAACTGGCGAGACCAAAACTGGACACAATACTGCAGCTGTGGTCTCACTAGGGCAGAGTAGATGGGGAGGAGAGCTTTCCTCAACCTGCTAGGCCACACTCTTCTTGATGCACCCCAGGATGCCATTTGCCTTCTTGGCCAGAAGTGCACATTGCCATCCCATGAATAACTTATTGTCCACCAGGGCTCCAGGGTCCTTCTCTGTGAATCTGATTTCCAGCAGGTATAGGTTCCCTAAGCTGTGCTGGTGCATGGTGTTATTCCTCCCCAGGTGAAGGATTCTACACTCCCCTTGTTGAACTTCATGAGGTTTCCCTTTGCCCAGCTCTCCAGTCTGTCCAGGTCAGCACAGCCTTCCAGCCACTCCTCCCAGCAGACTTGCTGAGGGTACACTCTGTCCCTTCATCCAGGTCATTGATGAAGGTGTTGAACAAGACTGGACCCAGTACTGAGCTGTGGGGAACACTGCTGGTTACAGTTCTGTGCACATAGCAATACGTGTTGGGGAAATACAGCAAGACTTTTGAAGGTTAAGTGGTAAAGGAGTGAGACAAGATTTAAACTAGTTCATAATCTGTCATCTGTACTGTCTGTAAATTCAGGATATATTATGCTGGGGCTCGTCACTGCAGATTTATCACTGACATATTTAAAGGCCACAATACTAGTCTTCTTAGCCCTCAGGCTTTATAGTATGAAGTGCTCTATATCAATATACAATATTGTTCTTTTATGCAACCTACTGCAATGTGATATGTCCAGGTGCATTAGTATTATAAGGAATTAACATTATAGGGAAACTTTCCAATAATGTGTCATAGTGATAAGTACACATGAAGGAAAACAAAGGTGGAAGATATGAGGATATAGTAGAAGGAGGAATATAAAGAAACGATCATAACTTAAGAGCCCTATGGGCAAATAGAGTCCACTGTAACTGGTGTAGACTAAGTTTCTTTGCTTCTATATTTGACTGACCATTTTTTATCCTTTTTGACCTTTGTTTTGCATGTTGTAAATAATAATTTAAACCTACATGCTAAGAAGTAAATAAGCTTGAAAAAATCTGCTTTCTTTCATCAGTAAGTGGTTTTAATTTTGCTGCTGAAGAGAAATTTTATATATTTGAGGTACTTAATTTGTTTTCTAGTATTTCAAATTGAATTGGTTTTATTATGGCATGGCTTTCTTTCGCAAATGGAAGTGGATGAATGTAAGAGAATTATTTACTGTCAATTACGAAGTCTGAGTGGCATTACTGGGTAACCCACACAGCTAGGAAAGTTCCCAGAGTAGGAGAACATTATATTAAAATTGGCATCTGCCTGCACTAGATTTGTTCTGTTCTACCTTTCACATTAAAAATACAAAAGCACAGATGAATCAAATGAATTAAAAATAAGATGCTCATTTGGAGTCAGAAAGCAGATCCAATAGGTAATAAATTTCAAGAATAATTAGATGAAATTTTGTTCCAGTTTAAAAACTTAGGAAAATATTTCATGTTTATGTTTTTATGGCATCTTAACTCTAGCTGTTGTCAGATTAATCCACAAAGCACTTTCTTAGAGAGAATACAAAAAAACTTTCTTACATGATTGTTGAAAAATGATTGGTTTTTTAGTTATCTGTTCATTTTTCCATTTATTGCTTTAGTTTCATCAGTGGTATTATTGTAATGAATGATTTGTCATCAGCAATGGAAGCTTATGCATAAAAAATCTGACTGTCAGCTTCAGGAGGAAAAAAAACACCATTTGATTATTTAAGGATTTTTTTCCAGATTTGGATTAATTCTTAGTTAATTTCAGCAAGACATAAAACTGGAATGATAACATTTTCAGAAAAAACAAAAACAAAAACAAACCAAAACCAGAAACAACACAAAACCTCCCCCTCCAAAAATCACAAAATAAACCCCACATCAACCACCTTCCAAAGAAACAGAGCCAATCTTGATTTCCGAGGTTAAAATAGTGGCAGTTCCACTCACCTGTCCTATTCTTTGTGGTCCTAAGAGACAAGGAGTCAGCATGGAAATGTTAGATTAGGGAGATGCAGTCAAAAGAGTTATAGAGTCATCTTGCTAGAGCATGGGCTGTGGTTTATTCAAGTATGTTAATGACCAAAGAGAATGCACAGCATTCAACATGCCTGATTAGTGAAGATCAAGTAGGAGCAATCTATGCCTTATAATTTAAAGGCAAGTCCTGTTGGCAACACTGAACCATCTGCATAGTTTTGTCAGATGTTCTGTTTGTATTTCTGGGACTTAAGCACATGATATTTGGTCAAGTTATAATGGAAAGATAGTACCACAGCAGAATATTCTAAGAAGTATATTGAAAATCAGATTGTACTTGAAGGAATAACCTTTGCAGATCCAAAAATTATTTAGGTTTTTAGTTAGTGTTTGAGTGTAAAACAGGGTAAAGACTTTAATTTGTGTGTAACTGAACTAAAAAATCAGGAACTGTTTTTAAAATAGGGTGAATCTTATGGGTTTATAGGATTGCTTCTGTGCTATCCCATTGTAAACTAGAAAATAAACTTTTAATGGCAGAATGTAGCCTGGGATCAAATTTATACTATAGGGAGATTTGAATCACAGTCCATATTCTCTCCTTGAAATTGTATTATTCCAAAATGAGCTACTTGTTCTGGACTGAAAGCAAAACTTAAAGGTTTTTGTTTTTTTTTTTTTTATCCATATCTAATTTTTCTTTTTTTTCTTTATTTTTTTGTGAAGGGGGCATGGAAATAAGAAATGTTCCATCATTACAGATGAGGCATTAAATTTCTAAGCCAAGATAATAAAGGTAAGTAACATCTATAAAAAGAAGGAAGTATGGTGAGTTTTTGTTGCTGAGTCTCAGGTTTTTCCATTGATTTTCTGGGTTTGGAATCTTTTCTTGTGTATTAAAACTCAGATATTTTTCACTGAGTGTTTTCTGCTAATATATTCTAGTGAGTCAGATAAGATGAAAATAATTAGTATTTAGAGATACTGTGATTATGCATTTGCCAATTAATACCTGAGATGAACTCTTCTTGGTTTTATTTATAAATTTCTGAAGTTATGTCTTGCATACTAGAAGTAATGCTTTTGAATCATGTTCCCTTTGACATGGAAAAGTCAAAAGTTAAACAGAGGAAGACCAATAGATAAATTCTAACAGAATAACTTGCAAAGTTGAATTCAAGCAAACATTGAGGCTGTGATTCAATAAAATGCATAAATGTTTTATTGATTTGGAACCTTAACTTTTGAAGGGTAAAAACTGAAACTTGAAATTTTTTACTTCTGTAGACAAAATCCTTTTAGGGGTATCATAAAATATAAGACAGAGAATCCTTTGTACTGTAGAAAGCAGATGAATAAATGTGGAGCATAATAATTGTGTTTAAAATACTGAGTCGGTAATGAAAACTAGACTGAAACTCATAACTCAAGAAATAGGAAGTATGGTAGTTCTTTATCTCTTGAGATTTTCTTAATTAAGACTGATTTAAAAGATGTTATTATTCAAAAAGGAAGTCGTGCAAAATCACTATGGGCTTCATAGCTGCAAAAATTCTAGATGATTGTAAAGGCCCCTTCTGGCTTTAAAAATCTGTGCTCATGAACAAAAAAAAAAGAACTTTCAAAGGTGCAAGACTCACTTATTGTCATTTATCTGTATAAAAAATGCCAAAGGGACTCACTGACGTTAAGAATTTAGATTAAAATTAAAAAAAAAAAAAAGAAAAAGATATTTGTATGAATCTCAGAAACATTAAGAATTTTACTGCAAGTTAATAATAAGGAAATATTAAGCTTTAGAAACACATTTACATCTTGAAATGTAACACTCTGGGCTCAGGATAAGAATAAATTTAGACAGCTAAATATATTTATCCTTTGCCTTAAAGAGTAGCCAAAGAACAGTGACCGGTGAGCTCTAGGAATACATATATTCATATATGTGTTCATTGAAGAAAAAAAAAAAAAGAGATAATAGTTCAAGAACATTGCAGAATTCTTAAAGATATTTGATTTCTTTTAATTTATTTTAATGGATACAGAGCCAGACACTGCCAATGAAAAGATCCTGGATTTAATTAACCTTAAATGTTTTCCAGCTAATTCATATTTTTTTATGACAAAGTTAATCCATTCATCAGAATACAAATGCAGCAACTATTGTTGCTTAACCACAACTCCTATGATTTTAGCCAAATTGGTTAGTTTCACAATAAATCAGTCTGATAGGGTGAACTATTTCATTAGCTAAAAAAACATTTATTCAGTAAGGGTTGTGAACCTTTTTAACCCAACTTACATGACAACATATTTAAAGCCTTAAATAAAGAGATGACGTTGATATTAAAAAAAAAGAAAATTAGAGCGATAAGCTCTAAAAACTTCTATGGTGCTTCTGCACTACTCCAAGTGAGCGAGAGCTTTGATGTGTGTCTACACCTTTGAGGAAGAACTTCTGAAACAGAGAGCAATGATCTTTAGGGAAGGCTGAGGAAAAGTAAAAGATTTCAGACCACATCTATTTCTTATATACCATGTCCTCCCAGGGTGTGGTCTTTCCATCATTTTTGCTGTTACTTTATTAAGCTTTATTGTGCTGGGTTGTAATGAACTTTACAAAGCCCTTCTGGAAATAGCCCTCTGACAGAAGTCACCCAGAGGCTTTGATAACACTGCTCTGGAAAGCAGGCCAGGCAAAGCAGCAACACAGTCATCCTCTTGTCACTCTTTTGGGACCAGCCTGCAATAACACATGGCAAACAGGGTGCAGAAAACAAGACCGTTAAATATTAGTCTCCATCACACATATTACATGGAAGGGAAGTATTGATATTTCTTGGTTCTGTACCTCAGGTCCTTAATATCGACTGATTCAGCATGTCAGTGTCTTTAGATTATTGTCCTCCTCCATTTACAGCTGGGTAGCTCTACATTCAAAACTAGTGCCCGTGTAGACTGAAACAAAGAATTTATTTATCTGGATATTAGCAGTTTACAATGAAGGTAGAGCATTTTGAATGATGATCAAGTTCCTTCACACACGTATACACGATGTAGATCCAAGTCATCAGCACAAATATTTAACAGGATAAGGCACAGCCTTTTGTTTAGACTGAAAGAAAGAAGATAGATATTTCACAAATAAGTGAGGCAGCTGCTGGGCAATTTGATACCAAAACACTGTAATCAAATACTCTTTCTGGAATCTGACTCTATAGACATCATACCAGAAAACATCACCTTGCAGATTTTGTAGGCAGAGGAACACCTGGTTTATGATTCTTCCTAGGGCATGAGGACCTAGCTTCTTGTTCTTTTTGCGGTTGGATACTTAGAAACTGACACATAAAACTTGTCAGGCTTTTCCCAGTAGTGTGAAGGAAAATGGAGATTTGTTTCCTGGAAGATTTCAGAATCCATTTTAAATATTCTTCATGACTTATGAAAGTACTTTGTTCACTGATATTGGAGGCAACCTTGCTCGATGTTTAGTATTCAGTAAAGCAGCAATACATACACAGCTTATAGAGCCATATGCTGTACATGCTGATATGCTTCTAGATACAGCAAATCTTTGTATGTGGAACACCAGGCAATCAGAACTCCCTAAGTCTTGATACATAAGAAGAAAATATATTAAAAAAAAAAACCAAAACCAACCAACCAAAAAACCCCAAGCAAATAAAAAACCCCAAGCAAACAAATTAAAGAGTACTTAGAAATTATTAATGCAAATATTATATTCATAGAAATAGGTTAGACGTTTTATGACTTTTGATAAGTATAAATAAATATTTTCAATAAGAAAACAGTAATACAAAAAAACCAAAGCCTACAGCATTGCATGCAATGAATCTTAGTTCATACATCCAGAGTGGTTTAACTATTCATTTCTTTAAAATTGACAAGTGTAACATTTTTTAAACCAAGATATTTATGAATTGCTGATACAATTTAAAATTGATTCATTTTATCAGAAAAAATGATAGTCCTTATATGCTTATCTTGTTTTGGACATACACAGATCCGTTTTTATTTCAAATTTATTAGAGTGATGGTGATGGAGATGCATCTTCACAAAATAGGCAACTCTCTGAAAAGGTTATCTTTGTGATTGATATACTTAGTGCTATAAAATGTTAAAATCTGTGTATGCTTATTAAAATGGTTCATGCTTATTCTCAAAATTAGTAGCTCACATATAGGGTGGGGAGAGTATAAGTAGCAAGCACATTAACATTTCTGGGAACTGTAGTTGTATAAAGCAAATGGAATGAGTCCATGAAGGCAGCTGGGCAAAAGCCTATTAGTACATTGGGCTTTGAGCACAAAAAACATATTTAGCTTTTGTTAAATGAATAGTAATGTAGTAAGTAAATATACTGATTAATTGGTCTGACATTTACATTTCATGATGACATATTAATGAGGGTGACAGGCTCTTGTGAGCTGTTTTAGAGTTTAGACTGGGCTGATTTAGGTAAGACATTTCTACTGTAGCTGTGATCTAATAGTATAGAAATGGTGGTGGTGTCAAAGTTAGAGAACAAGATACTCCAGCATCTTCTGTGGAAGAACTCAGCTTGTGAACTTTCCCCAAGATGTGTGTATAGCTTTTAATATTAATTTGGTCATCTTGTTCTTCAAAGAAAACACTGTGAGTGAACGAGAGTTGATAAAAATCACAGTAAGCTTTAGTTTTGCAGAAATGCTTCTGTTACAATAATGAAAAATAAAATACTCTTTGCCCTTTGGTTTCTGCCTAATAACCCTGAGAATGTGGTGGTGATTCACGAGCACTTCAGCTGCTTTTATTTGATCCCACTGTGAACCAGCTCAGGAGGCTAAACAGCAAAGGAAAACCAAAATGAAAAAGTTAATAATTTTCTGCTGTGACCAGTTTTTTTAGTAGCAATCAGATGTGCACCAGTGCAAGAGAGAGGATGAGACCGTATCTTTTCCAGAGTAATTCTAATGTAACTGTTCAGTCAAACATAGCTAAAATAACAAGTATGAAATGGACCTTAAGTATTCTGATGCCCAACTGCTTAAACTGGTTTTAGGTGAGGGTGATTGGTGAGTTTTTAAAAGGGAGCTGCTGCACATTTAACATGAAGAAAAAATATTTATGTTGTCTTTTATTTACCTAGAGTTTAAATTATTATACTATTATTGGATCAATATTAAGCAAAGTATAATTCTTAGTATGAATTCCTAGAAGAGAAAAAGGAAATCTAGTATAAGTATAAAAAAAATCTTTAGGAGAGAGATGGCTTGGGTGAAAAGTACAAAAATCAATATGGAAAACTCATACAACTGCAAATTAAAAAAAAAAAAAATCCTTTTAGTTCACAACTGTAACAAGATGACATGTTTATAATTCTTTATAATTATTTTTTATAATTATTTTTTCCTTTTGGTGTCATTAAGTTTACTACAATTGGAAGAAAGCATGTGCAGGTTCTCTCTTTTCATGGCTGATACTCTTTCATTATAGGAGTTTAAAATATGTTTTAGCTTAATGCCTTTCCTATGTGTCTGGACTTTAAAATAGCAATTTTTTTTAATGGAGTCAGAGTAAGAAACTGTAACATTAACTAGCTACTGAACTTAAAATGATCTTTTTTTTTTAGGCCTTATAAAGCAAACTGGACATTTAGAATTGTGTATTAGAGTCTACCACTATTCAGTGAAGCATTACCTCAGATGAAAAGACTCGGACCTGTATTAGATGAAATTACATTATCCTTGAAATTACATACACCTTGGCCTTGAACAATTCACTGTTGAAGTCTCACTGTCTGATATACTTGGGCCAGTGGACAGATGGTAGTCTGCTGCAGAATTCCCTGTATTTTACATGCAGTACATAAGAATAAATTAAAGCTATCCACATGGTTATTCTTAAACAAATAAACATAAAACCCCTCTATTTTTTTAGAAAAAGTACTGTAACAAAATTTTAAGTTGCTGATATTTGTGCCACTGCAGCATTGCAAAATGGTTATCAAAATACTATCTGACAGCTTGTGTGTCAGATCTTTCAGTGGGGTGAGGAATGAAAGCAAGTGGTGATTCCATTTTAGACATTCAGTTAGTTAGTTGCATGTACTTTGCTTCCACAACACAGAATGCCAACAGATGTTCATTTTTGTTTGAATTTGATGGTAAGGGTAAAAGATCAGTTACTGAATCCTAGGTTACCCATATAGTCAGGGTTCAGGCACAAATTTAGGAAGAATCAGGAAAAAAAAAAAAAAATAAAAATTGCACAGCTTTCTGCAGTAAATTCACTTAAAAGGGATAGATTTGTCATCTGTCAGAAATGACAGTGATTAAGGTCCCCCAGTCATTTTAGCAAGAGAAAGTTTTTCTTCCCACTTACCATTCTTCCTGCCCCCACAAAAAAATACACTTTTGCAAAGGCTGAAAATGTTATTGCAAGAGTGATTATTTTGTATCACAGCTACTTTTTCCTAGCAGATGTTTTATAAGAGGAATTTTTATCCAGTATCTGAAACTCTCTTTGGATTAACAACAGATGACTTAATAAATACTGTGCTTGCTTAAAGTAACACCATGACCTATCAGGATATCAGCTGGAATGACAGATACGATGTAAAAGGTGACCAAGCTGCACTTCTTCCTTTACACAAAATCACATCTAAATTATTCATGCTCTACCATGTAATGAGAAGGGTATATTCCCTGGTTTTGAGCAATTAAAGTACATATATTAAATTAGAGGCAGACCTGTACACTTAAGATTTCTCTATTATTTCAATATGTACAAGAGAAGCGTGTGAACTTTTTCACTCTTGCATGTAAAATTCAGGAAAACCTCCATATCCAAGAATTAACTGCACCAAGATTCTAGAGGCTGTCATCTGAAATTATATATGCCTATTTAATTTACTTTCACTACCTGGAAGTAGCAAAGGATTTCCATCCCTCAGTATGTTATTTGAGTCAACACAATTATATTCTGTTGTTATAGATATCATAAGATGATATCAAAGAAATCATAAGCACAAACCCAGAGATATTTTTGTATCACTCATCTCTATTTCCTTCCTTCAGAGAAGAATAAATCCCAACCAGAACAGGAGTTTGCAAATCAGTAATACATTGTGTGGCTGCCATGGGAAGCACCTTCCCTGGACAGCAACAGTATTTAACAGTCCTTTGCAGTGGCCTCCCTTTGACTTAGATTTACAGATGTTTTTTCTTTCTCTCTCCCCAATATTTTTGAGAGACTCTGCTCTTTTTATCTCCTAAAGCCTTTTACTGTGCCTTCTTTCAGATATAACTACTCATCTTGTTGGAGCACTTAAGTTTCAGAATATTTCCTTTCCTCTTTATATGATTTCTAAATGCAATAAATCCCCACAAAGAAAGATTTTAGAGCCGATACATGTTGCAGCTTCATTAAGCTACATTTTTGAAGCTGTGAAAAGCTACTAAGTAATAAACAGAAAGTGCCTTGTTTCCTGTGACATCCCTAATGCCTTTCAAAGGATTTGAAAATCAGATGTAAGGATAAAGTTTTGTTTCATAAAGCTCCATTTTTTTCATCTTACTTTCATGTATTCTTAATCCTCAACAGCTCATACCATCCAAGGTTTTATCTTGGTTTGTTTTTTTTTTTCTTCTGGACAGGAAAAGATTTGACCAGTTGTCTTCAATAGGTTTGCACAAATCATTTTCTAGACATAAGATTTATAAAGTATTCTAGCTATCATTTATTAAACATTATGTCTGTCTTTCTGTCTATAAACTGCTATCACCATCTGTGAGTCCTACCTCATTCTAGATTCTTTTTTAGCCACTCACATGAGTTCCAGCTGGTACAGGTGCATGCATTTCACCTGGTTTTTGTTGCTTAGTAAGACACATTGTTTAATTCTAATATTCACTCCGTTGCATATTTTAGTGCTTAATATGATAAAATGCTACTGAAATAAAACAGATTTTTGTCATTGCTTAGATATGAATTTGCAATGTACCTAACTGTGGAGCTGTTGTGAACTGCACCCTTTACTTGATGTCTGGTTTTGATTTTTCTTCTTTAATTGCAAACAAACTCTGAATAAAAAAGCAATTCGCATAAAATCAGTAGAATAAATATATTTTGATATGATATGTGTTGATAGAACATCATGCCAGTTCTACACAGCATTTCAAATCTATACTTCTTACACAATATTACATACACTATCAAAAAATAACCCCAGCTATTTCTCTAGATGGGATCTGTTATTCCTTACTTTTAATAATTAAAATATTTTAACTGGAAAAATGTTAGTGTTAAATGCTTAGATGATTTTCTGCTTAAGTAATTGTTTCTAGAAGTGATGAGGAATCTGTATATACCGCCCAGACTGACATTTATTTTACACACTAGAATAGTGTTAACAGTGTTTATAATTCAGTGTATCTGTATTTCTGCTGCATGACTCCATAATATACAAGCTTTGCTTATCCAAGGTAAGTAAACAATATTTGGACTTCACTGATTCAACAAAATTTGCATGTTTTATTTAAATAATCTTTTCTACATGACTTCTGGCAGTGAATTGCTGCTGGGATTTTGTCTTCACATGTTGTATGGGACAGCAAAAGGAAAAAGTTACCAATTCACATCTAAATCTAAAAATGTCTGGAGGGTAGGGGTCCTTAACCTCAACCTTTTTCTTTTTCTTTTTTTTTTTTTTTTTTTTTAATTTATTCATATGCTGCTAAGTACGTAGACAATGAATTTGATGGGAACAAAAGAAAAGAAAAAAGAATGTGTAACATGCCTTACATCCTAAGGGCAAGCTGTCATGCAGAGCACTGTATCATTCTCTTTTTAAGATCTTCTGCTGGAGGAATATTGGTCTTGACAGGGTTTTCCCTTCTATCTCATTAGAGACAGAGCAAACCTGCTGAGATGCAGGATTTCACATCTTATAATTCTCTCATACAGCAAGGGAATGAAAAATATCTCATCAAAATGAAGATCCCCTGAAAATCAGTTCTGTGAAACTGGTCTCCCTGCTGTTAACAGGCAGAGCTGGCAGCAATGCCATGTTACTCTATTTGCTTTTCTTTAAATGAAAGGCCTCTTGCATTCCCTAGGGAGGCAGCAGTGTAAGAAGACTCCACCTACCCCAAAGCTTCTCAGACTGCCCTACTATCAGCGCAGAGCTACAATCTTCTCTGTCTGCATGTCTCTCTTTCCCTTTCCCCTCCCTCCCTCTGTTTTAGACCATTCCTTCATTTATCTTTTTAAGTGCCTGCAGCTTAAGTCTGTTCTTACTGGACACATAGCATTTATCCCAATTAAAAATTAAAGACATTGGCACCAGTGGTTTCTTGGCCATTTGCTAGGCAGTAGAACAATATTTGCTGATACTAAGAAATTCTCATTGATGTGTAAGGTCAGGTAAGAATGTTTGTCACAAACTTGACTTTCACAACTATGAGAAAAAAAAGTATTTTAAATGAATCTTCTATATGAGCTGCACATTCTGATCTGTTACTCCAGAAAGCAGTTTAATGTCTTGATTAGGGGTGGCAGAGCAGATAGGGAACACATTAATACATATATATATATATAGGTGTGACTGTGTATGCATATATGTATGTAAGTGTGTATATATCAGTACATGTAAAAGTAAATAAAAAGGAAATGAAAGCTGAGGAAAAAAGTGAAACCCAAGGTTTAAGGGAAAAAATATATTTAAGTTCAACATGAAAAGGCTCTAAGTGCAGTTTCTTATCCCTTTGCCTTCAAAGGAGTTTACCTTTTTTTTTTTTTTAATCTTCTATTTTGCATTCAAATGTCCATGTCTTGGTGTCAGCTGACATTGGGATAGGCAGATTGGCTTAGGGATCCTTGGTAGAATAAGGGCAGGCCATAGCATTGTAGTTATTATTAGAGCTTTATTATTTCATAAAAATTTTAATAATCATCATAGCTTATTATTATCTGCAATTTCCAGCAGCTAGTGTAGCTTGTTATAGCTGTTATCATAGCTTTCAGTTACACAGAATTTCTAGTAATTAGTGTAACTTTCTTACTATCTAGAGTTTTCCGTTACCTAGACTTTTAGTCACCTCAACCCTCTGCAGATCGGGTAAAATTCTTAATAATCAGGATGTGATACAGAAATCATAATCTAGACTCAAAATTTACCTAAAAGAACACCAGTCACTTAGTCCTTGGAGACTTTCAGCTTGGTACCAGCCTATCCAGTGAACTTTGGGTAATAAAATTTGCTAGTGGGAAACCAGAAAAATTTCCTTGAAAAAAAAAAAAAATTACATGTTGCCTTAGAATTTTATGAGTTCCTTATAGTAATGACTTCCAGCAGAATATCGTGTCCTTTTGAACCAAGCATGACTATAACACATTAGCATTCTGTGACCTTCCTGTATACAAACATCTGAATTCTTATAAAAGCTGGTAATTTTGTGGTAGCTGTTAGTGGTGTTCAGTTAGTAGTGATACATGAGGTGTTTCTGGATCAGTTTACCATACGTGCATGTAATTTTTTATTCTGCTTCCTAGATGTTAAATTTGTATTTGAACTATTTGAATGTGTCTCTTTTATAGAGATGTTTCATAATGTGTCTTTTGTCTTTAGATTATTTTCCTTGTGACAAATCCATGATAAAAATATAAAGATTGTTTCCAGAAAAATAAGTGGTTGTGTCAATGAACCATAGCAGCTTCAGATAGATTCTGGGTTTGGTGCATGCTCTGAAATCTTTCCATTATCTGTATATATTTTTCTCCCTGATGCATTAGGGTGGATTTTCTTTCCTCTGTTTTAATTTTTGTAGTGTTCTTTAGACTAAAATGCTGGAGATTATATTGTTGGGGTTTTTTAATGTTTTAAAGGAACACTGTAATTTACTAGAATATGAAAAATATCTACATATTTTTTATTGTGTTTTAAAGTATTTCTTTTTTTCCCCAGCATTTTGTTTCATTTTACAGCACAGTTGTTTTTCCATTAAAACTGGAACAGTATAGTAGCAGGCAAAAAACAGAAAAGCTCAGAAATTTTGGAGCTCATAGATGGAGCATTTAATTTATTTAAATTAATCTATCTTTGGAAATGGAGGAGTTAGTGTCATTGGGAAATGCCTACACATGTCAGGTCTAGCTAGCAGTGTCCAAAGAGTAGCAGTTACCTGGTGTAATGGAAGGAATGGAACCAAGATGTTCAAATGGCAATAAAGTGGAAAAAATGTGTAGTGGTAGGGTTTTGAAGTGACCATACTGTTAAACTTGGACTCTTCTTCTGCAATGTGTACAGCACACACGCAACTTTATTTCTGTACAAGAATATGTAATGATAGTTAGTGTTCAGTTTATTTGTTAATAAACAAAATTCATTATGGAAGATTTTAGGCAAATGTATCATTCCTGTCTAGTTATGCAGGTACTGTCATTGACAGGAATTTGTATTCTACTAAAAACCACCTGAGCCTTTCATTTATGGTGCTTTCAGTACATGAATCCAAATTTCTAGACATTTAGACTGGTGTTGTGTCTATTTCTGTATGACTCAGAATGCAGAAAATTTCAAAGGATTAAAAATATCCTTAGTATTTTTTAATCGATGTTTACTTGAAACCTTTCACTGTTATCATTACATTTTTCTAAAAGTTCAGTGTTTATGAGATGATCAATAAAAAACTCAGATAAAAATAAACCATTTTTAGGTTTAATAAATGGAAAAATTGCTTTTATTTGCAAGAAGCTTCCCACCCATGCCTTTTCAAGTGTATAATCATAGCTTTTGACTGCAATGGAATATTATGCATTTGTTTTTTCCTATTAAAGTCCCAGTGTAGTAATAAAGTGTCCCTGTGCAAGCTAAGTAGCTCGTAGTTGCAATCCATTTTAATACAAATGCATGATAGTCTTGCACTATATTTTGCTTTTACCTCTAATATGTATTTTTCTAATGAGTAAAGATCCTTGCTCTAAAAAGGTACCTGAATTCATCCCTCAAATGTGACTGTGATGATTAACTGGGGCACTGATTTATAGAAAAATGTCATTTGTTCCTTCATGTAAATGCAATCATGCTTCTGAAAGTTGTTTGTCCCTTAAATCATGAGTATTGCTTCAGTATCAGGGACATCTCCTGGACCATGCTTTAGCTAAAAGAATGTATTACCATACAGCTGTAGATTAATAATAGTATTGAAGTTGGAATTTTTCTCTCTTTTTGTTAAAATAATTGCCAAAAGTAAAGTCCTGAAAGTTGCAATTTATTCTAAAATTGGAAAAAAAAATTAAATCCTCCTTCTCTATTCATTCAATTTCACCCATTTCCACTGCAGAATATTTGAAATTATTTAGGTTGTAAAGGTTATGGTGAGAGAGCATCTGAATCCTATTTGAAAGCTGAAGAGCTGTTTGTCCAGACAGGATACCTGTCAACCCAAGTTTGTCTAATCACTGACATTTGGGCTGAGGAATGTGATGGGAAGTGATTGATACATGGTCTCCACCTTTGCTTCTCATTCTGCCTGGTGAGTCAACAATTTGTCAATGTGAGAAAATAAGCATATTATAGGGTAAGATGTTGGTCCCACAGGTAAGCAGGAAGGATTTGAGTGTCACCTATGGCAAATTTAGTCTTGAGGTAGGTGAGATATTCACAGTTGGCAGAATTTGCTGCATATTTCAAGGTAGAAGCAGACCTTTCTAAGAGAAGAACTTAACGTGATTTTATATTAACAGTTACCTTCATTTTCAGCAATAAATTTCTTAAGGTAATTTAGAACTCCAGATATGTGGGAAATGAGCTATATACTGCTGAATTAGAAAGGTTTTAAAGAAAATTGTCTGAATAGCTATATTAACTGAGTTTGACTCTGGAATTTATATTGAAAAACCTTTTATCCAGGGAGTTTATTAGCAAAGACAGTCGTTTTGAAGGACAGGTAGTAAACAAGACTAATGAGAAGATCTGGATGTTGAGGCAGCATAGCTTGCAGTTTCTGTGCATTTTGTAAAAAATATGTGAAGTATAAACTCAGTGCTTCAGCATCTGAATATAAATTTTAAGTAGATCTCTCCCTCCTTAATATTAGACTAAGCCTATGCAGACTGAGAGGTTAGGAGGAGTCATTCAACTCCATTGTAAGGCCAGGCATGATTGCTGAAATTGCCCCCAGGTTCAATTTGTTTTCGCCATTCAAAAAATAACAGTTCCTAGAGAAAATGATGTTTTAGTTTACAAAAGAGACAGTAGTAAATGGGGCCTTGTCAATAGCTTTGATAATAGATACACATACTCAAGTATGTTGCTCCATACTACAGCATATCAACAAATTTAACTCTTCCTTGCTGGCTGTGGCTGAGGAAGGGACGCAACATATTGAGCTAGGAGAGCATCAGATGGCACACATTACTACTGCCATGATATATGTCATTTTAGTCCATCCAAATACCTTTCAAACTTTCATTATACATCAATATCTGTAAAGTATGCATTACTTTACAGTGATGTAAATGAAATTACAATAAGTCATATTTAATTGGCCAAGATCATATATTGAATGTTGACCAAAAGGGCACCCAGAAATATCTTTTGACTGTTCCTGTATTTTATAGAAAATATATTACCTCTATTTAAATATATTTCTTTGCCATTTTTTATGAAATCATGGCATTAAAAATTGTTATTCTTCTTCAGAAGAATATGAAAAATCTAAAATTGATTGTAGTTAAAACATGTGAGTCTCTTCTGTCTTCCTCATTATGTAAATTATTACACTAAGGGAAAATCAGATTCGTTTTCATGAATGCTCTGCTATGAATGTACAAATTCTGGTTTACATGACAGTGGTTTCCTGGATGACTTCATAAGTTTGAGAAGACAAAGCACTGTTACTTGATAATTTTAGCATCACAGGTAGACATGGTATAAGCTTGCTGAACTGCTACTCCAATCCTTTGACCACTGCATGATGTAATTTTAAACTTCAACCTGAAAATGGTAATTTAATTTGGTGACACTCAGCTCCTTCTTAGAGGGAAAAGGTGAATTCATAATTTTATAGACCTTACTCAAGATTAAAATTGAAGATGAGTATAAGAATTTATGGCTCTTGGACACAATTATCTGCCCTCTAATGGAAAGTGATTCTTCCCATAGGTTATTGTCATTTTTCTCTGTAAGTCTTTGCAAGAATATCTAACTTTCTGGAAGCAGAAACCCCACTGATTTTTCCAAAGGGAAAAATGCGTCTTAGGCACTTAAAACACTAAAGAAAAGAAATAAAATAAAATAAAATTTAAAAAAAAAAAAAAAAAAGGAAGCTAAAAGCATGTATGGTTAATACAGAATGACATTGTTTAGGGGTAACTACTGAAGAAATAAACACCAGAAATACAGTTTCTTTAACAATATCTACCTCTATTTGAATTGTTTGTTTGGAGACAGGAGAAATGTATCCCTGAGGGATAGATATGTATATAATGGTTTTGCAATGTCTTCTCCTCTTCTCTTCTCTTCTCTTCTCTTCTCTTCTCTTCTCTTCTCTTCTCTTCTCTTCTCTTCTCTCTTTTTCTTTCTTTGCACTTTCTGCAGTCTGCTTCTGAATAGCTGAGCAATGTGTAATACAGAATATTTATAATCTTTGGCATAATAATGACTGTCTTCTTACAACACTCTATGAACAATGTCTTAGTAACTGAGAATGTTACTTATCCTACCTGTTAACTGACAAAAGGAAATGTGGTTTTTTCCCTCCCAAATGGAAAAAAAAAATTCCTTTGCTTAGTTATTCACTTTCTTAAGTACTGAATGCTCAGACCTGAGCATATTCACCCCATCTCACATAGATTTTTCTCAATTCTCCATCTCTTATGAGACAGAAGACATAAACTTCAAAGTGGCTTAGAAAGACAGCACTGGGACCTTAGGGCTCTTGCAACATTTTTTGTAGTGCAAGATCATATTGAAAATAAACTGCCATCCATGTTTTGATTAAGTTTTGATAAACTTCCATTGATTCGAGGATTTAAATCCCAGTAAAATGCATAACACACTTCTTTCATTTCCTAATAGTTTTGGTACAGTTGAATTCTAGTCCTGAATTTAGCAAAGCTCCCACTGACTTTTTTGAAAGCACAGCCTCCACCAGTACAACCAGTAAGAGTTCCTTGGTGATTGTACTGATGATCCCTTGACTTTCACATGTAGTCAAAGGCTAAGAGATGAAGTAACACCTACAGTTGAAGGTGCAGTCATATTGTGTTAATCTCTGAAGGGTAAAGAACAAGTAGCATAACATGAAATAAGCCTGAGAAGTATGGGCCTAGAAGATTAATTACTTGCAAGTAATTAAGTACCACATCTTCAAGGCAGGTGGGGAAAAATAGTCTGAAATATAGTACCATGTTTGCTGATTGGCTAATTCATAGTTCCTTGAAAGTTGTTATGGGAGACAGTGTCAAAGTTTGGAAATGTTCAGCATAATAATCAGCTGAAAAGTTTTAATTTGACGTATTTTTCATATGAGCCGAAAAAGGACACTTTAAGACTAGAATGGTTCACTCACTGCCCCACCACCTTTTTTTCCAAGAGATAAAGGACATGCCATCTAAGGAAGAGTTGTTAAAGGGTATGATTGCAGCTTGATTTTCACACAGCTAGTGAAGGGTAAATATGTAAGTCAGTTCTGGAATCAAAATAAAATTGATTAAGAACTTGAAGAGTATCCTGAGCTAGAAGGGAACCACAAGGATCATTGAGTCCACCTCCTGACTCCACACAAGGCAGCCTAGAAATTAAGCCATATGTCTAAAAGCATTGTCTAAATGGTTCTTGAGTGACAGGCCCAGAGCTCTGGGTAGTGCGTTCCACTGTTTGACTATTCTCTGAGTAAAGACCTTTTTCCTAACACCCCATCTGAACTTCCTAGGTACAACTTTAAGCCATTCCCTCATGTCCTACTACCAGACACCAGAGAGAAGAGATCAGCACCTCCCTCTCTGCTCCCCTTCATGAGGAATTTGTAAACAGCAGTGAGGGCACCTTTTAGTCTCCTCTTCCATAATCTGAAAAAAATTAGTATCTTTAGCCACTCCTCACAAGTCTTGCCCTCACCTCCTTTCACCATCTCGGCTGACTGCCTATGGGCATATTCTACCATTTTTATATCCTGATTATATTGTGGACCACAACACTACTTGAGGTGCGACTGAGTGCTGTGTGAACAGCAAAACTGATAAAGAACTTAAAGGAAAAGGCAAAGAAGATTCCCTCCCTAACATTAAATGTGCTCACTCTGTTAACATTTTTGTCTTATAAAAGTTATATTTTCAAAAACCTATGGGTTTTGAAGACATGCCTTTGAATTTTATTTTGGTGAATACTTGCAGTTGTACTACTTCATATGTTTGCCATTTGTCAGTTTTTCTTTCAGATATTTTATTTTAAAAACTATATCAGTCTTACAAGCTTCCTTCTATTTAAGCCAAAAGTAACTTATTTTCTCTCAGTATTTCCTTTAAAGTAGAACAGTATAAAATGTTTTTACTTGAAAACTCAAAAACGTATACCTTTCTCCTTTTCAAGTAGAAAAATGTCCTTATTTTCTTTCTTTTTTTTTTTTCAATTTTAAATTTAACTGGTTTCCATAATGCATTCTGCATTTTGAATTCCGTTTGTTGCCAGCTGGCAGAGACACTGGAAATTCAAAGACTGTTCTTCATACTTTTGGTAGGATGACTTCTTGATCTAATATTTCCTGCTGTGCTGCTTCTGAAAAAAACTGTGGGTCAGAAGGTAAAAGGTGACAATGTCACCTGGCATGCTTCCTGGCATCCTGGCAAAGGGTGCCTCTGCTTGCCAAAGCTTGTTTGGCTAAATCTGAGCACAGTAGAGGGTTTCTTTGCTAGTGTGAAAGGTCAGAGAAGACCTAATCTCTGTTCATCAGCAGGGGTCTCTGCCTTCCAGGCACTGGATAGTTGAATAAACTTACCTAGCTCAGGATTCTTCTCATTCTTGGTTTGCTATAAAAATATTTTTTATAGCACTTGAAAATAATGTAATTTGTGAAGTTTGAGGTTCACATTTTTTAAAGTTATATGAAGAATTCCCCTGAGAAGCTTCCAAGGCCCTGATTTAGTGTCTGTGTTCCCTGGAAGATACTTCCCTTCAGGCTGCAAGTACTGCTGCCTTGCCAAGGCTGTTTCCCACCTCCTCCATTTCCTAATGCTTTGCTAAACACAGTTAAACAGTAAACTCATCTAAGATGGTTCTCTGAGGACATGAAACTCTTGCCAGCAGCACAGCACATCTTTGTGAGGACCATTACATTTTTGAATAGCAAAGGCTGATACATCCCTGTCCAGAGGAACTGAAAACAGTAACAGAGGGAATTGGAAAACATAATGGAGTTTGACCACATCTGTTTAGTGATTCACTCATCTTCTCTTCCAGTACTAAATTTGTTACCCCTCTAATACCTTCACACTGTTTCATGTTCGATTTTTTGAGTGGAATAATCTATGTTGAAAAGATATCACTTGAAACAGTTTTTCTTCCCCCAACTTTGCATTTTATGTCCTTCCTGCAATTTGGGCTTGAGACTGTGCGGATTGCCTTGCACCAGCCTAACATGAGGTGTCTTGGCTGGGAAAGGTGTTCCAGCACTGAGTTATGACATAATAGCTCTGATGTAACTCAGTCTCTTTTCCACAGGCACCCACTAGGCACCTGCCTGCAGCCTCTTTTGTCCATGGAAATCCTTTCACCTTGTCTTCATTAATTTTAGTTTCACAATAAGAACAGGACTTATTTAAAATATTGTCTCAAAAAGAGACAAAAGAAATTTAGGTAGTTCCAAACAATAAAATAATATTTTAATTTAATTGTGAAAACAATTAATTGCCTTTTCGATGTTGATCCAAGATTATAAAT